>JACXGK010005464.1:0-33439 GCA_016801125.1 Novumbra hubbsi | reverse complement strand
GCGCAATTGGATCCCCTACCAACCCTCCGTTCCATCCGGACCCCCTTACAATTAGAGGCTTTAGCAAGTGGAGTTATTTACACTAGACCAGGTCAAAGGAGGCAAAAGCATATATTCAGTACAGATTCTGTATTCTATGAATCTGCAGATTTCTGC
Source organism: Novumbra hubbsi (assembly GCA_016801125.1). NCBI lineage: Eukaryota > Metazoa > Chordata > Actinopteri > Esociformes > Umbridae > Novumbra > Novumbra hubbsi. The sequence continues at coordinate 33,283 of JACXGK010005464.1, read as the reverse complement.
ATCGCATCAAAGTTCTCATCAAGTTTGAAGTGGGCAAGTGAGAGGTGTCTTGCTCTGTAGCAGAAATTGTGATGAGGTCTGTTAATGGCTGAAAATACAGACCTTGCAAAGAAATTATTTGTTTAAAAAACAAAATAAGAGTGACAAATAATTTGCTTATTTAAACAGAGAGAGCAGATCTAAAAAAAACATGCTACACAGCATAATCTCAGTTTTGTTGGTGGTGATATATATCTGGGACATGTCAGGTCCTGGCTGGGGGCCTCTGGGCATCTCCGCACAGCTTGTTTTGTTGGTCCCCAATTGGAGGCAGCTGTGCGTAATGGCCCCTGATTGGATGTTTAAATAAAGAATGTTTCTTTCTTCATCACGCTCTGCACCTCGTGTCCTGCATCTCAAACATGACAGGGTGAGGTCATTTTTAATCAAGGTGTTTTTGCGGGGGGTATGACAATTTCAATAGAGCTATTATGTAACCAGAGTTTGTTTTTAATTTGTAGGGAGTGTGTTATAAAACCGAGATAAAAATTATTTAGGGATTTCTCCTGACTGACAGGATATATTATCAAAGCAGCAACAGTGGTTGAAAAAAAAGCTGCCAATAAGCCACCATGAACTATAAAGGTATTTGGAAAATAACAACCTTTGGGGGGATCTCTGATACAATGCATGTGGGTTTAATCTCAGCGGGGTAAATCTCAGCGGGGTAAATTTGTGATCTAATTTTTAAATGCGCCTGAAAATCGTCACAAAACAACAATTTGCATGTATTCCTCCAAGAGTTCGGGATTGCTGTAAATTTTTTCTGTATGCTTTTTTTAAATCTAGCACTTCCTGCAACTTTATTTTTTGCACTAGCTGTTTCACTGCAATACAAATCAGCATAACATCTAGTTTATGTTATTCAATTCAGTGGTAGACATGTACAGTGGAGGAAAAAAATATTTGATCCCCTGCTGATTTTGTATGTTTGCCCACTGACAAAACATTATCAGTCTATAATTTTAATGGTAGGTTAATTTGAACAGTGAGAGACATAATGACAACAACAAAATCCAGAAAAACAGAAGAACTGTATTACCCTTACTGAGCTCAGGACCTAGTCAATACAATCCTAGAAAACCTTTATGATGTCACCTCAATGAAAGTTAACCAAATACATTTTTTTGCATATAGTTGTAAATTTGTAATCGTTTTGCTGCAGGCAACACACATTATCATGATGGAACTGTCACTGTAAAATGTAATTCAATGGTATGTAAGCTAGTTGGAGAGAAAACGTAATGTTGTTGCCCTATGTGTAATAGCAAACCAAGCAACATAGGCTAACAACATTATAATAGACAATTTTACTATTTACTATTGCAAATTTACTATATACTATTGCATATAATAGTATTATACTCATAAAGAGATTATAGCTGTATACTTTTATCTTTTTTGCGTTTCTCGTCTGCGGACATTTTCTTATCCAGTGTTTTGACTCGAGAGTCAATATATTACCTATCCTCCAACTCTGTCAAGGGTCTAGACTAAACCAATTAACCTTGATGTTGTGCAGACTGGTTTTATATTTGATTTAGCAAAATAATGAATTTGAAATCTGTGAAAATATGTATTCCCAGTATTATGAATAAGTTGTGGTTTATTTGGTGGAGGTGCCCAATTCGATAGATTTCCCCGCTCCCCCTTCCAGTAGGGAGGCCTGAGGTCAACTTTCCCCCGCACCCCTCCCTATCTCCTGCTTCTGAGTGGTAGACCATTCCAGCGCTGGCAGTAGTCTGCCTAGCTCACAAACTAGAATCTGGTTGCCACTCCGTCTAGGTGAATTTTCCCACACGGTGACATTAACTTTTGTGATGTCACTATTCAAAAATTTTTTTTTGTGCAGGCGTCCTGTGCTGATCCCCGGCAAGGTGCCGCCCTGGGCAACTGCCCATGTCGCCCATAGCTATGTCCGCCCCTGATCCCAACTGTGTACATTTCCCCACAAGCCGTCAAAGACCGAGCGTGGAGGAGCATTATCAAGCTAGTTATGCCCTTCCGAAAAACAATCAAAGCAGCCAAATGCCAGTACAGTGACAAGATTGCAGGATAGTTCAGTCCAATTCAGTTCTGTCAATTCTAGATGCACGGGGCAGGGAATTAAGATAATATGACGGGTGTTGGAAGGAGTGGACCAAAATGCAGGCAGGGTTTTGTAGGTAGGGTTTATTTTCCCTATCCAAGACACGGCAAGTGTTTTAATAGTGTTTTTTAACTTCCGTTCTTTCTCAAAAGAATAACAGTTGTGGTGTAGCTCACGCGCTACACAGCACAGAAGTGCTTACTCACGACACATATGACAACAACGAACGCAGAGACAAGACACAGGAGGGATTATATACACAGGTAACAAGGGACAGCTTTAAGGAATCAGGGAGGGATGCATTCACAGGACATGGGGAACAAGACAAACATGAACGATGGTGCCTAGAAGGCCGGCGACGTCAAACGCCGGGGGGCTACACGAACAGGGGAGTGGCCACCAGTAGGCGGAGACGTGACAGAACCCCCCCCCCCGTAGGCGCAGCTCCAGCTGCGCGAGGCCGCCGGCCCCGGGGACGACCCGGAGGACGCGGAGCAGGACGCCCCGGACGGCGCCGATGGAAATCACGCAGTAGGGACGGGTCGAGGACGTCCGCGCGGGGCACCCAGCTCCGCTCCTCAGGGCCATACCCCTCCCACTCCACGAGATATTGCAGGCCCCCCCTCCGACGCAGGGAGTCCAACACCGACTGAACAGCATAGGCAGGGGACCCGTCGATGTCCAGCGGTGGAGGAGGAGACGCCCGGATCTCATGCTCCTGGAGGGGACCATTCACCACCGGCCTGAGGAGAGACACATGAAACGTCGGATTGATGCGGTACGTGGAAGGTAACTGCAACCGATATAATACCTCATTGACTCTCCTCAGGACTTTGAACGGCCCCACATACCACGGGCTCAGCTTCCGGCAGGGCAACCGGAGGGGCAGGTTCTGCGTGGACAACCAGAGGCGGTCGCCCGGGGCATAGACCGGGGCTTCAGAGCGGTGGCGGTCAGCGGCCGTCTTGTGCCGCCGGGCCGCTCGGCCTAAATGCACATGGGCCGCCCGCCAGGTGGCGTCCGCCCCCCGGAACCAGTCCTCCACCGCCGGCACTGTTGATGGTTCTGCGTTCCAGGGCCCCAGCGGTGGTTGATAGCCGAGGACGCACTGGAACAGCGTTATGTTGGTGGAGGAACTGCGGAGGGAGTTCTGCGCGTACTCGGCCCATGGCAGAAAGGCAGCCCACCGCGCTGGTTGGTCCATGCAATACGCACGCAGGAACCTGCCCACCTCCTGGTTAACCCTCTCAACCTGGCCGTTGGATTCAGGGTGATACCCGGAGGTAAGGCTGACCGCGACCCCCAGCTTCCCCATGAACGCCTTCCACACCCCGGACGTGAACTGGGGACCCCGGTCAGACACTATATCCTCCGGGACGCCATAGTGCCGGAAGACATGAGTGAATAGTGCCTCCGCGGTCTGCAGGGCCGTAGGGATGCCAGGAAAGGGGAGCAAACGACAGGCCGTCGAAAACCTATCCACAACGACCAGGATGGTGGTGCAACCCTGGGAAAGAGGTAAATCAGTCACAAAATCCACACTCAAATGAGACCATGGCCTTTGCGGAATAGGAAGAGGAAGTAGCTTACCTGGGGGCAAGTGTCTAAGAGACTTACTCTGGGCGCACACCGAACAGGAGGAGACGTAAACCCGGACGTCTCTAGCCAGAGTAGGCCACCAGTATTTACCATTCACCGCAGTCATAGTCCTGCCCACACCCGGATGACCAGAGGAGGGAGAAGTATGGGCCCAAAACAAGAGCCTGTCCCGCGCCTCAGTTGGCACGTACGTACGACCATCCGGACAGTGAGGCGGGGAGGGCTCAGCCCTAAGTGCCCTCCGTATGTCCGCATCCACCTCCCACACCATTGGTGCTATGATTTGCGTGCCAGGGATGATGGGGGAGGTGTCCACGGTTCTACCCTCATGGTCATAAATCCGGGAGAGGGCGTCTACCTTAATGTTTTTGGAACCTGGAACATAAGACAGGGTGAAGTGAAACCTGGTAAAAAACAGGGCCCACCTGGCCTGACGCGGATTCAGCCTCCTCGCCGACCGGATGTACTCCAGGTTGCAGTGGTCAGTCAGAACGAGAAAAGGATGTTTAGCCCCCTCGAGCCAGTGCCTCCAAGCCGACAGAGCCGTGACCACTGAAAGCAACTCACAATTTTGCTCCGCCGCACTGAGCCTCCTCGAGAGAAAAGCACAGGGGCGGAGCATAGGTGGGACCCCCGACCGCTGGGAGAGCATGGCCCCCATCCCAACTTCGGAAGCATCCACCTCTACGATAAAAGGTAAATCCGGATCGGGGTGCGCCAACACCGGGGCAGAGGAGAACAAAGATTTCAGGGAGCGGAAAGCCCGCTCAGCCTCCGATGACCTGTGCAAACGGGTAGGCGCACCTTTCAACAGCGAGGTAATCGGGGCTGCCACAGTGCCAAAATCCCGGATAAATCGACGGTAATAATTGGCAAAACCTAGGAATCTTTGGACCTCCTTCACGGAGGTAGGGGATGGCCAATTGAGCACGTCCTCAGCGCGTGAGGTTTCCATCTACACACCCCCGGAGGAAACACGATATCCTAGGTAAGAGACAGAAGACTGAAAAAACAGGTCGTGCTCCATCAAACGCTGCAATACCCCGCGAACGGTGTTAACATGTTCGGCCCGTGACTTCGAATATATCAATATGTCATCGATATATACAACCACACCGCGACCAAGCATGTCCCGAAAAATTTCATCAACGAAAGATTGAAACACAGATGGAGCATTCATCAAACCTTAGGGCATCACCAGATATTCGTAATGCCCGGAAGTGGTGCTAAATGCAGTCTTCCACTCGTCTCCACTACGGATACGCACTAAATTATAGGCACTCCGCAAGTCCAGTTTCGTAAAGAACCGGGCCCCATGCATCGTCTCCATAAGCGGACCAATCAACGGTAACGGGTAGGTGAATCTCACCGTGACGTCGTTCAGTGCTCGGTAGTCGATGCACGGGCGTAAACCGCCATCCTTTTTCTTTACGAAAAAGAAACTGGAGGAGGCAGGTGACGTGGATGGGCGAATATATCCCTGTGACAGTGCTTGCTTGACATAGGCGGACATCGTCTCCGTCTCAGCTCTGGATAAGGGATAAACGCGCCCCCTAGGTAAAGCACAACCAGAACGAAGATCAATCGCGCAATCCCCCAAGACACGGCAAGTGTTTTAATACAACTTCCGTTCTTTCTCAAAAGAATAACAGTTGTGGTGTAGCTCACGTGCTACACAGCACAGAAGTGCTTACTCATGACACATTTGACAACAACGAACGCAGAGACAAGACACAGGAGGGATTATATACACAGGTAACAAGGGACAGCTGTAAGGAATCAGGGAGGGATGCGTTCACAGGACATGGGGAACAAGACAAACATGAACGATGGTGCCTAGAAGGCCGGCGACGTCGAACGCCGGGGGGCTACGCGAACAGGGGAGTGGCCGTTAGTAGGCGGAGACGTGACAGATAATCACAGACTTTTAATGTAAAAAAAAAAGCGAACATCGATGCCTCTCGCGGATGAGCTTATAACTTATGCTCACTTTGAGGGAAATAACATTGCCCTTGCAGAGGGAGCTCCGGCAGTCGAAACTACAGAGGTTGGTTCACTCTCCGTCTCTGTAGAGGACGAATATCTGGGTGAATATCTGAAAAGCTGCAGACCCATACAGCATTCCGAGCATGAGCAAACCAACTGGCTAGTGTTTTTACAAACATTATAAACTTTTCCCTTTCCTTGTCTGTGGTCCCCACATGCTTCAAAACATCCATCATTGTGCCTGTTCTAAGGCTAAACAAATTAACGTTCTTAAATGACTGGCGTCCTGTTGCCCTCACCCTCATCATGAGCAAATGCTTCGAGAGGCTAATCAGAGATTATATCTGCTTTGTGTTGCCTGCCCTACTGGACCCGCTGAAGTTTGCTTAACGCAATAACCGCTCCACCAATGATGCCATTGCATCTACATTACATACTGCTCTCTCCCACCTGGAAAATAGGAACACCATGTGAGAATGCTGTTTGTAGACTACAGTTCAGCGTTTAACACCATAGTGCCCTCCAAGGTTGATGTGAAACTCATTGCTCTACATCAGAGCTGGAATGATGGTAATTTGCACCTGATTTTAATAGTATGCATTTTCAGCAGCTCACTGTGCAACTGGATCCTGGAGACGCTAGGTGGTTCGAATGGGCACAAACATCTCTTCACCACTGACCCTCAAAACTGGAGCCCCGCCAGGCTGTGTTCTCAGTCCACTCCTGTATTCTCTGTACACACATGACTGTGTGGCAACTGACAGCTCCGATGCCATCTTTAAGTTTGCTGATGACACAACGGTGGTTGATCACTGACAATGATGAAACACGCTGGTGTCAGGAGCCCAACCTCTCCCTCAACGTCCGTAAGGAGCTGGTGGTAGACAAAAAACAAAGATCACACAGCCCCATTACCATCAATGTCGAACCAGTGGAGTGAGTCAGCAGTTTTAAGTTCCTCGTTTTCCGCTTCACAGAGGAACTCGGTGCGTCCACACCGAGGCTGTTGTAACAGCGCTTCTTCTTCTTGAGAAGGATCAGGAAGTTTGGAATGAACCACCACATCCTTACACAGTTCTAAACCAGCACTGTAGAGAGCATCCTGACTGGTTGCATCACTGCCTGGTATGGCAACAGCACTGCAGTTAATCGCAAAGCCTTGCAAAGGGAGGTGGGAACTGCCAGAAGCATCATCGAAGGTGTGCTTCCCTCCTTCCAGGACATCTAAACCAGGCGGTGCAGGAGAAAAGCCCAGAGGATCATTGGAGACCCCAGCCACCTGAGCCATGGGCTGCTTTCACTGCTACCATCAGGTAGGCGGTATCCAGCATCAGGACCTGCAGTACAGCTTCTTCCCCCAAGCAGACTCCTGAACAGTGTACAGTATATTTTATTGAATAGTCTTATTCTGTATATACCGTATATTTTATTGTATAGTCGACTTATGTGTATATTGCATATTCCTGGTGTATATTATATTCTGTGTTGCATAATAAGTTGTAAAATTGAGTAATCCCTTTTAGTGTAAATCAGATGTTTATTGTATTGTTATTGTATTGTTGGAACTGCACCCAAGACTTTCACCCACTGTTGTTTTTGTGCATATATTTGAGTGACAATAAGGTCAAAGTAGAAGTAGTAACTTTCAGAACCTAAATGGTTGGCAGTACTAGTGTTTGTTATTGACATTACCAATCACCTGAAAGCATTAGCCTTCAAGGAAAAGACACAGTGGTGAGTCAGCTGTAGGCACACAACAAGGAGTTTGCAACTAAACTTCAACTGTTCAAAAATCACCTTTCACAAAGTGATCCCCACACCTCACATTTCACTGCGCTGCGAGAGGTAATAGGCTGTTACCCGCAGGAAGCATGTGGGCATGTGAAAAAGTATGCAACATTGATCAAAGCCTTTCCTGCTGAGTTCAACTGCCGTTTTGTGGATTTTGCCATGATTGAGCAAGATATGCATCTTTTCTCGTCTCCTTTCTTTGTGGATCCAGTTGATCCTCCTCATTAACTGCAACTGGAGCTCATAGACTTGCAGTGCGATGATATCAGCAGCTTTTGCTAACTGGCTTTTATTTTCTAAATAAAGAGAAATTCCCTAAACTTCGAGTACATGCTGAGAGGATGCAGAGCTTTTTTGGGTGCACGTGCATTTGCGAACAGACATTCTAGCATGAACTTGAACAGAAACCGCTTGAGGTCCAGAATAACCAATGACCATCTGTGTGATGTTTTGCGGGTTTCGACCACGGCTGTCAATCCAGACCTCGCAAATGTGCTGTAATGAACTGCAGATTGCAATACCACCCGTGTCGTTTATTTGCCAAGTCTGAGTTTGCAGGTGACTGTTATGATGATGTTACAACCAGTTTAGTATATAATGGCTCTTGTTTAAAACCCTCAAATGTCATCAAAAGCACACCCGTTACATTTCTATTAATATATCCGGTGGTTAAAGTTATCTTACAGTTTTTTCCTTGTTGTTAGTGACAGTCTGCTGCAAAGAATGAGGTGTCAATTGTTTATTTCCGTTTAGTAGAAGCCTACAAATCTCGACCACAATCCACAGTATTTCAAGATTTCAGCAGCAACCTATATATTGTCACTAGATCTTATCCGGTTCTTTATACGTCTAAAATGTATAAACCCATCACAGATATCAGGAAAACAGCCAATAGGGAGTGTATCTGTGGCACCTCACATTCGTGTGTGAATGTGATGTGCCACTCTGTGTCAATTTGGAAATTGCTTTCAGATGTGGCACATCTGGGCCCAGAATCAAGGTTAGAGTGCCATCTAGGGTTGGATGTTTGGAAATAGTTTTCCATACCGGGACCCAATATTGACATTTTTTTATATATTTTGGAGTTACAGGAAAGAGTTTTGAGAATATTTGATATTCTGTTGATTATTTAATTTTTTCACTTACAGTTGTTGTGAACCCCCGGGGATGTCCAAATGTAATATTGTTATATTATACTATTTGTTTCTCAATAAAACAAAATAAGTATATTGATTCACACAATTTCACATTAATACTCATGGAAACTTCTCAAACAATGTTTTCGATTCATCCTTCATGTAACTAAGGTTCTCTAGAAGCCACTGTATAAAGCACATCATTCTACTATAAAGGATGACCTATTGAGAAGCCAAAATGTCAAGATAGTGACATGCCAATTTTAAATCCCAAGAACTTTACGGGTTTAAAACTGTTTATAATAGCTCCTGTTTGAAAACCTGTTAAATGTATGCCTGCTTCTAAAAAAAGGAAAATGCTGCATTAAACTTTGGTTTAGTTATAATTGCATATCTCTAGAATATTTACTCTAGTTCAGGAAAATACAAAAAATGCAGCTGAATATGGAATATATAAAATTATAATGTACTTTACTGTATGGCACTTATAAACTTGATTCAATTGATATGGAAAAGCAATTGTGTTGTATTAATGATACCTTGATCAAAGTTTCAAATAAGAACACTAAAGAGTAACCTGTAATTATAAGGTTCATAAGTATTATTATTTTTTGCACTGCAATATAGGATAAACAGTTGGGCTCAATGGTTTGCATACCCTGGCAGAAATCGTGACATTTTGGCATTGATTTAAAAAATATGACTGATCATGCAAAAAAACGTCTTTTAGTTAAGGATAATGATCATATAAAGCCATGTATTATCACATAGTTTGTTTAAATCATAATGATAACAGAAGTCACCCAAAAGGCCTTGATCAGAAGTTTACATACCCTTGAATGTTTGGCCTTGTTACAGACATACAAGGTGACACACACAGGTTAACATGGCAATTAAAGGTTAATTTCTCACAACTGCAACTATTGAAAATTCAAATAATGTCTGTGTATAAATATTCAATGAGTTTGTTAGCTCACATGGATGCACTGACCAGGCTAGTTACTGAGCCATGGGGAGCAGAAAAAAACTGACAAAAGACCTGCGTAACAAGGTAAAGGAACTTTATAAAGATGGAAAGGGCTATAAAGATATCCAAAGACTTGAAAATGCCATTCAGTACTGTAGAATTGCTCGGGATACAAAGAAAAGTCCACAGGTAAACTGGAAAAAGAAGGTGTGGTTGTTTCAAGGAGCACAATCCAACGATACTTGAACAGAAATTAGCTGGACGCCAATGCCACACAATAGCCTTGTTACAATATGCCCGACCACAACTTGACCCGCCTCGCAGCTTCTGGCACAATGTAATTTGGAGTGGCGAGACCAAAATAGAGCTTTATGGTCACAACCATATCCCTATGTTTGGAGAGGGGTCAACAAGGCCTATAGTGAACAGAATACCATCCCCACTGTGAAGCATGGTGGTGCCTCACTGATGTTTTGGAGGTGTGTGAGCGCTAAAGGCATGAGGAATCTTGTGAAAGATGAATGCAGCATGTTATCAGAAAATACTGGAAAGCCAATATGCATTCTTCTGCACGAAAGCTGCGCATGGGACGCTCTTGGACTCCAGCATGACAATGACCCTAAGCACAAGGCCAAGTTGACCCTCCAGTGGTTACAGCAGAAAAGGGTGAAGGTTCTGGAGTGGCCATCATAGTCTCCTGACCTTAATATCATTGAGCCACTCTGGGGTGATCTCAAACGTGCTGTTCATGCAAGACGACCAAAGACTTTGCATGACCTGGAGGCATTTTACCAAGATAAATGGGCAGCTATGCCACCTAAAGACTTTGTTGTCTCATAGACAACTATTACAAAAGACTGCATGCTGACATTGAGGCTAAAGGGGGCAATACACAGTATTAAGAATGAGTATGCAGACTTTTGAACAGGGGTCATTTCATTTTTTTCTTCATTGCCATGCTTTGATTTATGATTGTGCAATTCTGTTATGACCTACAGTTGTTTTGCCTGCTCACTCATGTTTTCTTTAATAATGTGTGAGGGGTCAGCGGAGTTGAGCGGACTTATGATGCCCTCTGGAGACCAGCTGAGCTACCGGCAGGGCCGATGAGCGCATCTGAACCAAATTATTCAATTATGACTGCTTTTCTCTTTTTAAGGCCCCGACTGAGAGAGACTCGAGAGAGGAGTGGAGAGAGAAAGTCGAGGTTGGGAGAACAAAGGACTGATTGCAGGACTACATCCTTTTCTGAGAGTTGTTGCAATAGTCAAGTTGATTTATTTTGGTTTCTCTTTCCTTGCGTAAAGAGAGGGTTACGAGGAGTCACGAACCCATCCTTCGTTTATTTGTCGTAGATTGTGTGAAAGGAATTCTTAATATAGCCTCAAAATGCTTTTTCGTTTTACCTCCTTGAAGTCCCCTGTGTCTCATTCCTGGCTGTTCCGCTGTATTAGGAGTCTAGTGACCAGGGTAGCCATACACCTGTTCACAAATGGTACATATATTACCAATTCTCCAAGGGTATGCAAACTTTTGCATACCCTTGGAGTATTTTGCACAACTGTATATATATATATGTGTGTATGAATACGTTTGCAGAGGACACCACCCACATCGGGCTCATATCTGGTTAGGATGAGTCCGCCTACAGGAGGGAGATTGACCACCTGGTGAATTGGTCCAGGCTTAACCCTCTGAAGGCAGTGTAGACAGTTGTGGATTTTAGGAAGAACCCAGCCCCACCCTCCCCATCACCCTGTGTGACTCCTCTGTTGGAGCAAAAGACCATCACCAAAAGCACAGCAAAGGATGTACTTCCTGCGGCAGCTGAAGAAGTACAACCTGCCAAAGACAATGATGTTGCACTTATACACATCCATCACTTCCTTCATCACCATCTGATACGCCGCTGCCACTGCCAAGGACAACGGCAGACAACAGGGTATATTTTGGTCTGCTGAGAAGGAGATTGGCTGCAAGCTACCATCCCTCAAGGACCTGTACACCACCATGTCCCTGAGGCACAGGAAAGAATGTGACCCTGAGGCACAGGAAAGAACCTCTCCCACCCTGGACACAAACTGTTTTAGTCACTTCCCTCTGGCAGGAGGCTACAGTTGCAGTAAGGACCAATACCTCACACCACAAGAACAGTTTTCTACCCATCAACAGCTGTCCTCTTCAACAAGGCCAGGTGACCCGACTGACACTGACAATCTCCGCCCCCCTAACATAATGCGTTATATTTTTGCCCTTCTTTGGAATACTAATTACACATTGCACTATATGCAACTTATTCAGTAAATGTTTTTTTCCCACTTTCTAATCAATTTTAATTTTTACTTACTGTGCTATTTTTTCTTTTTACTGTGTTTACTACCATGCACGAATGCACAATTGCATATCCCTTGTATGGGTAAACCTATTTGGCGATAATGCTGATTTTGATTCTCAAAAGATTAAAACATTGTTAGAGAGGATTGTAGGGGGGGGGGGGGTGACTTATTTAAACATCAGACATATAGTTTGGTTTGCTCTTGATTGTTGAAGTGAGTGAAATCACCATGATGAGATCATAAGAGCTCTCTGAGGCTTTCAGAAGGAAAGTGGTAGATGCATATGAGTCTGGGAAAGGATTAAAAAAAATTCTCCAAACAATTCGAAATCAGCCATTCGACTGTCCGGAAAAGTATTTACTAGGCCAAGCCACCCTAGCCTTCCTAGTTCAGCCCAAGAGCAGACCGCAAGATGAAGTCTCCAACAATCCTAAAATATAATCTCAGGACCTACAGGTAGCTCTTGACACAGTTGTCTATGTCAAAGTACCTGCATTTACCATAAGAAAGAGACTATAAGAAAGAGTTCAATTTGCATGAGAGGAGTGCAAGGAGGAAACCTTTGCTTTCAAAAAACATCAGGACCAGACTAAAGTTTGCCAGAGAACACCAAGACAAACAACAGGACTTCTGAAACAATGTGCTTTTCCAAAGAAGATTTGTTTGGGCACAATAACAGAAGAAATGTGTGGCGCACAAGACATGACAGTATCCCAAAACATTCCAATAAATCCCCCCCAAAAAATTGGTTTAATTACATCATCTTCATCTCGAGATATTGTTTGAAAGGAGATGAAATGTTGACATGTCCATATTTCTTAAAAAATAACTGAAATTGTCATGGGGTATCCTGATATTTTTCACATGACTGTATGTAGACCTTTGAAGAGATTTATATCTATATGTAGATCTTTGATGAGACATTATCAATTACACTGTAAATCTGTGTGTGTGTTTTAATGTATCCTTTCAGGCAAGTGCTTCCTATTCCGGGACATTGACAATAGACTTAAATATTTCACAGTTGACTAACACAGACACAGTCATATTGCAATTGGGGGTCTGTTGTAATCTGTATATGAATTATTATTTAATTTGTAAAGAATTTGTGAGGATTCCAGACTTGAATCGCCAGATGAGAGTAATTTTCTGTCCCTTTCTATTGCAATGTGCTGATCAACAGACAGCACATTGAATTATTTCAGGTTGAGTGGCATTATTTATGAACTTATCTTGAAAAATAATTATGCATAGAACTGTGTAGGGGGACAATTAAATGACATTAATTTCTTATTGTTTAGGTCACAGACTCAACCAGCTCATAAGCCATGAAGGTTGGACTGAACCACCTACTGCACACCAAGGAACTGCAAGTACACCTCATTACAAAGATCAATGTAGGAAAATATATAATGTGAGAAGAGTAATGTGTTATCATGTACACATTTGATCCATGCCATTTATCAAAAAGCATGTTAAATGAATCTATGTTCATATTTCTTATTTTTCTGCTTATACATCTGTTTACCCTGCAATTGATGAACGGTACAGGGTAATTCCAACCACAATCAACATAGCTCGATATACCTATTGCCCACACCTTATTGAACAACCAGAAACCCAGTGCCTCTTCATCAGGATTGTATTTTGAAGACTGAAGACTTGAAGACAAAGAAGAGTCGAGAATGGTGCAACAGGCAGCATTGTATTTCTATAACTCACAAACACTGGTGCATTGGAAGTATATCACAGCACCATGCTCAAATAATTGCCGAAGGGTCTCCACTTCCAGTAGTAAACAAACAAAACACTAGGTTACCAGAAAAACATACATGCCCACCACACAAACCATCCGCAAAGACTGGATTGAGTTGGTTCTCAGCAGGCGATGGGACAAGTCTGCAAACTACAAGGACCCTGCCTTCAAGGTGCATCTCCCCCAAGGCATTAAATCAATGCAAGTGTGCCACAACCATAAATTAGCGGATCAAACGGTTTATTGTCAGATTTTGTCAGCCGTATTCCAAATTGGATTAAATACATTTGTTTCCTCAAAATTCTACTCACAATACCCCATAATAATTTTTTATAGATTTAAAAATTATTTAAAAAATGAAGAACGAAAATATAAACATGTACATAAGTGTTCACAACCTTTGCTCAATATTGTTTTACAGCCTAAATTATTTTTGATTATAATGCTACAAGCCTGGCAAACCTATTTTTGGCAGTTTCTCCTATTCTTCTTTGCAGGACCTCTCTAGCTCCATCAGGTTGGATGGGAAGCCATTTTCAGATCTCTCCAGAGATCCAATTGGGTTCAAGTCTGGGCTCTGGCTGGGCCACTCAAGGACATTCAAAGAGTTCTCCCGAAGCCACTCCTTTGTTATCTTGGATGTGTGCTTAGGGTTGTTGTCCTGTTGGAAGATGAACCTTCGCCCCAGTCTGAGGTCCATAGCATTATGGATCAGGTTTCTATCAAGGATGTCTCTGTACATTGCTGTGTTTATCTTTCTCTCAATCCTGACTAGTTTCCCAGTTCCTGCCGCTGAAAAACATTCTCACAGCTGCCACCACCATGCTTCACTGTAGGGATGGTATTGACCAGGTGATGAGTGGTGCCTGGTTTCCTCCAGACATGACGCTTTTATTTTTATGAACCGTTATTATATGTGATTAAGACTGCACGATTTGGATAAAATATTGTATTGCAATTTCTTTGACAACTATTGCAATTACGGTTATGATATGCGATTTTCAAACATTGGTGTAAACAGAGTAGATGATCTATTTTAAAAATAGAGATTGTAACTTACATAATGTGCTATTAAAATTATTAAAAACCATGTAAAAGTAAAGTGTTTTTTACTGTACACTTAACAATTTGAAGGTGCCTTCCGTGTCAAAATATTTATTTGCTCATTTAAATTTGATAATTTCCTCCAGCACAAGCTCCTCCAGCACAAGCTCTCCTCTTCGCTGGGCATTTGCTTGCACCTCTGGCAAAAACACCAAAAGTCCCCCTGAAGTTCTTGGCCTCAGCTCTCCTCTCATCCATTGCTTATAATTCCTTATCTGTATACTCTGGCTCATATCTGTAGTCACTGCTGTCAAAATAGTTGGCTTCTTCAGACATGTACTCTTATTTGTGTTCCATGGTTTGTTATACAAAAATGCCAACAAGATGTATTAGCTGCTGGTAAACTGATATAATTAGAATACTAGCCAGCATGGGCTACATTTCTGTTAAACACAGCCAGGCCAAGAACAGATATAGCCTCCTCTATATCAATATACACTGGCCTTCCTGTTTTGGACAAAACCGAGGATAACATATTTTCTCTATATCAGTTGCCACGTTATTTTTCATAGTAGCCCAGAGAGAGACTGACAACAAAATGTAAAACACAAAACTATAATAATTCACAACACCAGTTAATACATGGATGCCAGCAATACTTTATTAAGAAGATGCAGGCAAATGCTGAATCAAGCATCGACCAAAGGGGACATCTGAATCAGTGTCTGTCCTCTATGTTTATCCATGCAGAGTGCATCCCAAATTATCCTACGGGCTCTGGTAATGCGCTATATTGGGAATAGGGTGCCATTTGGCACACCCTCAGTGTCCTAGGATAACCTTGGCCTAGCCTTGCATCAGAGCCCTGCAGAGTTGTATCTGGGTACCCTAAAGCTATTCTTAGCCTACTGTATGGCCACCATGCTTTTATTTGACAGCCAATCCATCAGAACTAAATGCCACACATCTCAGACAGACATTAAGTAAATAAAATGCAATGCCTGGAGTTTGAGAGCATTATTCTGTCTTTAGGATATGATGAATCACTTTGAATTTTAATGATTGAGGTTCTGTCTTAAAGGCCCTCCTATTCACAGTGCAATACTTTGGACAATTTAGCTTAAAGGTGACATTTGGACTGTACAGTGCACAAACGTATAAGACAAATTATTATTTTAAAGGAAAGACATTATAGATTACAATTATAGATCTTGAAACCAGATAGAGTGGAAAACTTTGGGATATTTCCACTTGTTATTGACTGTTAAGCTTTGTGAAATATTGACAACTTGTGTCAGCTTTTTTCTTCAATACACTAGAATTCATCTAATGTTTTGATTTGTCAGTTCTTCATTATGTCCTCCTGTAGTTAAAGGATCTGTATATTTTGACATGATGTCACATGTTAACCATGACCTTTGTAACTGTGCATTCCACTAAAAAACGTTCACAGTGCTACACTACTGTCTTCTCCTCCAGCAGAATTGTGGGAACTGGAACAAGCTGTGTACCATCCTCAACCCTGGCCAAATGCCAAAGGCTCCCTCAGGCGTGCGTATGTGTGCGTGGTTGACTGAGTGTATGTGTGTTTCGGGTGTGTTTTATTCTGTCTGGTGTGACTTTTGTGCATTATGCTGTCTAGGTGTATTTGGGTAGGCCCTTTGAAAGCTGTTGAACAGGAAACCTCTGTTATGAGACGCAAATATTTATTTTTGTCTCCTCTAATTGACATAGTTTTTTTGTTTTTTACTTCTCTGATGGCATTTGTTTATAGTCCACATCAGTTAGGTACATTTATTTCAATTTAAACATTCGAAACGAATGCCCATTCTTAACAGAAAAAGTAAATTCTCCATGTACCAAACTATATTTAAACCTATCAAAATCTACAAGCTATACTATCCACTTTGGGGTGTGATGAGCAACCATGACCCGAAGTGGCCCACTTTGGTACTGAAGGTTGAATTTTCAAGTTCATTGTGAATGACTTTTTTACTCTTTTTAACCTTCCCCAAAACTAAAACATGCATTCCACAGTTTTAGGTCTGTCTGAGAGGACATTTTAAGCTTTTTAATGACATCTCAAAATGGAAGGGGGTTTCATATGTTTTTTTCTGTCTGGTTCTTTGAAATGGCTACCATCACAACCATTAGGCTGGGTGTTTTGTAAAAGCACTATGTGACTGCTGATGTAAAAATAGCTTTATAAATACATTTGATTGATAGATTGGTCAGAAATGTGCAAATATAAAAAAATACCAAACAACATTGGTTGAACCCTGTGATTTTTGTGATGTCAAATTACTACTAATATTAATAAAATAACAAAATAAATATTTCTCAAACCTTTTTCACTGGGTCTTGGTGGTTTATTGCGGGCCAAGATGGTACCCAAATGTTTACAATTTTGGGTGAAATGTAAATACAAATGTTTTTTGTACTTGAGATATACAAAATAGCTGCATAAAACCTACTGAGCTCGTAGTGAGATTTATTGCTGTTAGAAAGCAATTTGTTTGGCTGGGTGCTGCCTACATACCTGCTGGATGTCATCTGTTGCTGTGCATGACTCTTACATAAAGACATCAGAGCGTCTTTGATTCTACATTCCATGTGTCAGAAATCTAACAAACAGCCTCAAGCTGGTATCTCTTTGTACTGCATTTTGTAACCACCTGTTTTTAGAATCAAAGGTCCTGACCACCAAATGTACATTTAGCAGAATAGTAGATATGTTATCCGCAGGTGTCACGTCTCCACCCGCTGCCGTGCCCTCTTCCAGTTGCGCAGCACCCCTGCGTTCGACGTCTCCGATCTTCTAGACACAATTGTGCATGTTTCCCCATGTCCTGTGAACGCACCCCTCCCTAATCATTACCACGTGTTACTTGTTGACTAGGTATATAATCCTGTGTTTGTCTTTGTCTGTGTCCATGATTGTTGCCTGGGTCCTGTTGCATGGGTTTCTCTTGAATTGTTCTGTGCCACGGCACTGTATTTACTCTTTGTTCTGTGCTACGGCACTGTATTTACTCTTTGTTCTGCGCTACGGCACTGTATTTACTCTTTGTTCTGTGCTATGGCACGGTATTTACTCTTTGTTCTGTGCTACGGCACTGTATTTATTCTTTGTTCTGTGCTACGGCACTGTATTTACTATTTGTTCTGGGCTACGGCACTGTATTTAGTTGCGTAAAGTATGCATACTTTCTCTACCTAGAAATAAAGGATCTATACGGCAACGGTTCCTGCACATTGGTCCTCTTTTATCACAGCATTACAGCAGGCATTGTGACCTTTGGCAACCTACAATAATGCTTGAGTGCCATTTCACAAACTAGAGCACCAATTACAGGAATGTTGTGAGAATAATAAAATACCAGTGAGAAGTATGTGAATTTAAAGATGAGGATATCCTGTATGTACAATGGGGAGAACAAGTATTTGATACACTGCCGATTTTGCAGGTTTTCCTACTTACAAAGCATGTAGAGGTCTGTAATTTTTATCATAGGTACACTTCAACTGTGAGAGACGGAATCTAAAACAAAAATCCAGAAAATCCTATTGTATGATCTTTGAGTAATTAATTTGTATTTTATTGCATGACATAAGTATTTGATACATCAGAATAGCAGAACTTAATATTTGGTACAGAAACCTTTGTTTGCAATTACAGAGAACATACGTTTCCTGTAGTTCTTGACCAGGTTTGCACACACTGCAGCAGGGATTTTGGCCCACTCCTCCATACACCAAAAATATGTTAGAATAAGTCAGAATACAAATATATATTTTACATTCTTCCATGAAGCCTCACTTTGCATTGACGATGGCGTTGCACACTCTTAGCATTTTATCAACCAGCTATATGAGGCAGACGTTTGGTATTCTTTTCCAACTGTCCTGAAGGACTTCACATGTATACAGAGAATATATTAGTTTCCTTCACTCTGCGGTCCAAGTCATCTCAAACCATCTTAATTGTCATATGGTGATTGTGGAGGCCAGGTCATCTGATGGTGTTGTTCCGTTCACCCACGTTCAACGCGGATGGTCACAAGCCATCAAATAAAGCTGAGCTGCTTGAATTTTTGGACCAGGAGTGCCAAAACGACTCCCAACATCAATGTGAATTTGGGAAAAATGTTGTCTGTAGTTTATAGAATAAAACAAAACGTTACCCAAACACATAACAATAAATAGCAAAACCAGAGAAACTGACAATTTTTAAATGTTTTGTAAAGTTTTTTTTAGAGCTTTCTACATATATATATATATATACACACACACACACACACACACAGACACACACATGTTTTGGAAGATAAGAACACAGTTTAATAGTGAGCTCAAATTGCGTGACTTTTAAAATAGTAAAGGTGTCCATCATTGCCTACATCTGTCAGCTCTGTGAGGTAGGTTTTGTTTTTTTTATCATGGGACATCTCTGCTATTTTCTGATCAACTGGATGTGTTCATGAATAGCCTAAATAACTTAATTGAGGCCCGTGTAATTCGACCTGCCTGATCCCTACGCATGGGAGGGGACTTCCAAACGTTTCACTCTCTAATTACCTAAGACGGGGACTGGTAGCGGAGCAGCGGAGACTGATTGTGTGGAAGGAAAAGGTATATGCAATAAGAGTAAATGCTATTTCTCTTTCTTTACGACAGATATGAATGATCACGATAATTGAATTAGACGTACATTAACTCAACTGTCTATTAGATTAGGAATGAGGACGCGTATACGCTGGCTGTAGCTGTATAGCTACACGGTAGCCTATTCTCGTTACAGATCGTTGACATTGTAAAAACCATAACGCTTTTCAATCCTAGATGAATACATTGTGAAAAGTGACTAAGAAGTCGTTAGGTTCAATTGTTAGGTCTTATGCTTTTGTTATATTTTCAAATTGCCTTAATTAAAAGGGAATATGGGCTAGTAGCCTACTTGAGCTGCACATAAAATATATATGTTTAAAATGTATACCTTTTGTAATTGGATATTTAGCAATTCTTTGGGGAAGTGCGTTCTTATTGATCGGGAATAATTCATTGTAATCTAGTTATATGTCAAATGTAATATTGTGGTCGGGGATTTAAATAAACATCAAGATTTACTTTAAATAAACAAGTTATTTTTGCAACATCAGGCTATACAGTTGGCTGTGTGTGTGCTTCATGTTTTGCAATAGCCCCTAATGTTCCTGATATTTATTTATAGGGAGCGTGATATGATCGTGAACATATATGGGAATCGGTGCTAATGTTCAAATGGCTGATCTTGAACTCCTATACTTTGATCAGGAGGACATTCTTTCAAATGCCACAAATAGCTTCCCATGGTCTTCAAACTGCAAACAAATTTATAAAAAGTCAGTTGCCAAAGAGAATAGTTATGAATCAGGGAATTGTAATGCGAATTCAGGACGATGGACAGCTCCTCCTCATGGAACAGACGCTAATGTTGCCATAAACTGCGGGGGGAAAATAGAGACATCTTTTACCTGCCAAGAGGGGGATGTCAGTTTACAAATGAATGAGGAGACCAGTCCGCAGCAGTTAGCGAGGAGCAACAACGGAAGCCACATCTCCTCCAGCGAACTGCACGGTAGTGTCCCGGAACTTTCCATGATGTCCGACGACGAGCTCACATCCGAAGCTTCTGGGAAGTCCGCGGATTACGGTTTCGTAAGTGCTGTCACTTGCCTGTTGACTGGCATCTCGTTAGTTACTATTTCTTACTCGGTTCCACGGGATGTTAAAGTGAACCCAGACATTGTGTCGGCCCGGGAGATGGAGAGACTGGAGTGGGATAACGCCCTGGTAGGGGCTCACTTGGACCGGTGCGTTATAGCAGGGTTGTGTTTGCTCACCCTCGGTGGGGTGGTTCTGTCCACACTACTCATGGTGTCTATGTGGAAAGGGGAAATGTTTAGGAAAAGGGCGTTTGCCTACTCCAGACAGTCTGCAAAATTATATGGTTCCATCAATTTAAGACAGGGCTCAAGCCCACCTTGTGTCCCCTCCCACACCTCCCCCCACTCTCTTGAAGATAAAGATTTGGAAGAGGACCTAACTAGATACTGACTGGTCCCTATCAGAAGAAAAAGTCCCAATGGTGTCTTATAAGAATGCTGATTTAATTTGTGCATTTAATTCAAGTAGCCTCAGTGAGTCATATATTTGTTGTACTGACAGTATTGTCTTTTAGGCATAGCATTCAGGTTTTTGTCAAATCGATGCTATATATTCTGCGTGTATGTATCGTATCAAAGAGTAAAAATGGGATATAATGTTGTATCTGTTTTAAAAGACAACTGCATGATCAACGGAGTCCTCAAAAAAGTCTGTATAGCATATGCTAGAAATACACACACACACATAAATACAAAAATAATGTGTCCATATGTTTCTCTTTCATCCTTTCAAACTACCTTAAGACAAAAATCATTATTCAAGGGTTGTGTTATTGTAATGGATAGCTGATGTTTTAGCTTGAACAGTAAATGCTAAAACAGTCAAGAATTGACAGTAGATGTTCCAAATCCCATACATGCACACACACAACACAGATACACACTCATACAGATGTGCACATTAAAGGCCTTAAGGGGGTTAGCACTTTCCTGGGAATTATTGTTACTTACAGTAATTATCCATTGCAAACCGGCAAATTACACTAATTAAAAAAACCTTTTCATGATCAAGTCTTGTGTCCATTGGTTAAGCTCTGCAATGCTCTATTGACCGGATGTTTTTTTGTGTAAGTCAGATAACTAGGGATGAGCCAGGTAAAGGTGTAATTGTAAAAGCAACATTTTTCATTCCTATGGCAATCAAACCACAACCATGGCATAACATGTAGTGAAAAATCTCATATCATAATGTAGCTGGTGCAATTTGGGACAGAACCATTGTATATGAAAAGCTGAATGCTGTGCAGAGCAGGTTCTCTAACGTGACTGCTTACAGTCCGCAAGATCAGATTGCCCTGTACACAGGGGGTTACAGTTTCCCCTGACTTGCAAGCAAGCAGCACTAAGCCTTGTCAAGATACACCTAATTTGTCACATTTTAACTCGAATGGTGTGGAATTTACATATCTATGTTAACCACACGGTAAATAGAGTTGTAATCCATCTTCATGTAATGAAGATACACTCACCTACATACACATACCTATCTTCTAAGCTGTGAATACGCTACTTTCTCATGGAGTTCAGGTAAAACAAAATTGGTGCAGACCCATTTGCCATGTTTTACTATGTTTGTAAGAACGTCTGATCCAAAACCTACATTGTTAGAACTGAATATCTGTCTCTCCCCCTTCTCCTCTGAATGAAATCACTGTGAGAAATCAATCAGGCAAGCTGGTTGCACATTTTTTTATTTGTTTGCTCTCTGGGGTCAGGTGGGGTCAAGAGATGGGGTGTGGCAAACGAGGGCCCTGGAGGCAAGTAATTAGAGACACAACCAATAGTAGTATATATTTTAATCTAGGCAAGGCAACCTTATCCATGTTTAGTGCACACAATAGTGTTCTGCTCAAAAGCATGTAGTGCATATGCAATGTTACAGTGCAATTTATGACAAACTGAATGTACCTTATACCCTGTGGCTGAAAAACAATCATCAGCTGTCATAATCACATCAATTCAATATTTTGTATCTATCTACTTAATCAATGAGAAATCCTGTGCAGGAGCACAATGCAGGGATCCAACTTGTTTCTTGAAGCATGTGAATGGAAAGTGCTTCTGAGGATCATTTTAAATGGTTTTCATCTCTTTTGCCTAATTTCCATTGAGATTATTAGACTTTGGGTATAGTTTATTCAATATACTGTAGCAATGGCTGGCATAGTAAAGGAAAAGTTGTAAACTGGGATCAAACCTGCCTAAAGGCAATTTTTGTCATATGTGTATGACTGAAATAAATGTTTTATTGCATTATGGTTAAAAACTAGCCATATCTCATTTTACATGTATAAAGTAATATGGTCTTCAGCCATAGATACTATAAATGGATATAACAACATAATAAGCTTGGTCTTGGTTGATTTCTCTGTTTAATAGAAGTACATTACTAAAATTATGCCTACAGTGAATGCTTGTTACTCGGGGTCTTCAGAAAAGGTTAAAATTATGTTAGAGGTCATTACAATAAGCAACCTCACACAATAGTAAATTAATTTAGCATATACTGTTATCTGGAGCAACATAAAGTATTGCACACATTTTCATAGTTGTATAGGCCTTGTGTTGCCACCACCTGAGCTACACGGAAACACCAATAACACCAATAACACAAACATTTGTGAACCTTTGGGAGAGTTTCTAAAAGCTGTGATCAACACAACACTGTTTTCCGGTCAATTGTCAGTCTGTATAACGTCATTCCTTCAAAGATTTATTTTAGGCAGTGGTAAGTGTCAGCTGTTCTTGAGTTAACATCGCCCACACAGTTCCTCCTAATTGTGCCATTGCTGTCCTGACAAATGCACAGAGAATACACCATAACCATAGAAACGGGGTCAGCCTGTTGCTAAGGAGAAGTGAAGGTTTGCCACAGTGAAGGTTGTTAGCAAGCAAGCAAGTTAATGAAATGATTTCCTTGCGATGGAACCATGCAGTGCTTATAGAATTAACAAGGTTTTTCTGCATTTGATATGTTTTATGGACAATGTCCCTTTGAAGTGTATACAAAGAACGCTTTGGAATCCTTATCCAGCTGTGTGACAATCTTATTTCACCCTAGAGAGATCAAAAGACGTATCTATCTATGCTGGTTTTTACTTACACAGACTGGAGGAAGTGTAATTGCTACTATTACTTTTTGCTGCCTCTACCAAGAGCCCTTACATAATTGGTTATGGATCAGCTTCTGATTATATGATTTATTATTAGAATGTGTTATGTGGTCTTGTATTATATTAACTTGATTCCAGAGCATTTAATTTAAGTTTTTTCGGTATTCAGTGTCAAGGATCAGATAATTGCTGTATTAAGAAGATGCGAAGTCATCGAGGTTAAAACTCTAAGATCTAAGCATAAAGAATATTCAAGCAAGTATTTCTCTAACAGCAATGTTATTGCCCGCACCTCGTAATTCTGTGAAATTAATAATTTAGTGGTGAGGAAGGCGTAGTAATGAACCTCAAAGTGGGAAAGCTTTGCTTACTTTGCCTTTCATTTACATTTTAAATGTGTTCAGTTTGCCAGACAGCAGTTGCAGTACCTAGGTAGAGAAATAAACATCTTTCCACCAACTACTGCTTAGATTTAGGTTTCCCAGGAGACCAAAACTCCTTGTTTGGTCCAGTGATCTAGACCACTGCTTTGAGCACACATACAGTTATTGTTGCAATGTACCGCCTTACGCTTTAAGCAAAAAATCTTCTCTATCTTTCCACACTTTCCTGTTAATAAAGCATAAATATGCCATACAAATCATCCCTGGCAAGCTCTGCTCCCTGCCTGCCTTCAGCCTAATGTGGCAATATTCTTTTAAACAGACCACCCAAAATATGCTTTTGCTGTCTTTTGTTTAAGCATGTGGATTTATTCCTTAACCCTCCTAGCCCTCTGGTTCATTTGGGAACCCAAAATCCGCCTGTCAGAACCTTGACCTCTCAGGAGGTTATCCTTTGTTTTAGAATGATGTCCATTACATTTTGGACTCTGAAACCCCATAACTGAAAGAAGGATGAATAGTTAACATTGTTTGAGAAGACTTAATGAGTTTATTAGTAACAATATGTGAAGAGAATACAAAAAACATATGTTGACATGTAGTTGCTTTTATTGAGAAGTCCAAAGTATTCTCCAATAGGTAAGGTTGATTATGTCACATATGGACATCACCAGGGGTTCAAAACCACACAATAAATGTATTTTTGGAACATGTAACATAATATACAAGTATTCTGCATTATTGCTTCAGAAAATTGTACAATATCAACCAAAATTGACAATTTAGGATCCCTGTATCAGTGTGATGGATCATTTAATACAAAAATCAAAACAGATTCAAATTCAGATCAGATCAGATTAACCCCTGAAGAAAGGAATAGTTTTTTCTTTGCCATCATGAAAAACAGTGTTTTTGTGGTCGAGATTTGGAAGGTTTCTCCGAAATACACAAACGACATGTCATTCTTTGCAGCTGAATGTCCCCTACATCATGAAAAAAACCGTGGGCTTCCATAATTAATAATTCCGGAGATATAAATAGAAATGTAACAGGTGCGCTTTTCGACCCAGAATTGCCTCTAAGAGGTTTCAGTCCAGCTATGAAAGGCTTCAACTTTGCAGAAATACATAAACGACATGTTATTCGTTGCATAAGATTCTCCCCTACAACTTACAAAGAACCGTAGGCTTCTATCTTTAATATCTCCGGAGATATGAATCGAAATGCAACACGTGCGATTTTTTTGTTGTTGTTTTTTTTCGTGTTGTTGTAGTCGAGATTTGGAAGGCTTTCCCTTTACGAAAATAGACATTATTCTTTTTGGACAACTGTCCTCTACAACGGAAAAAAACCGTAGGCTACTAGCTTTAGGCAATCCGGAGTTATGAATAGAAATGTATCGCCATGATTTAGGAGGGTTAATCACAGACCCCATCTAATACAAAAAGTGGATACAAAAGGCATATAACGGATTTAACTTAATTCATATTGGAAATCATGGGATTTATACCATTTACTATAACACACGCTATTATGATCTAACAAGAAAAAAAGGAGTGATTATTTAATAAAGTGTGATGGCTGACTAATTGCTTTTTCTTGGTTTGAATACAGAAAATGTTCTTGTGAAGCACTGTTGGCAGCATGTATAGGAAATAAGCAACTCTTTTACCTCTCCCACATGGTATGAATGACACTTAAGATCATGTGAACAAACTATGTATTTTTATATATATATATACACAAACATTTCTTACTTGAAATGTTAAACAACAAGGACATACTAAGGACGTGCACACACTAGCAAATTCACCTACATTTAGCAGATGCTCTTTAATATCCAGAAATGATGACAATATTGATTGGATATATTTGAATACCTCCCAAGGGAATCAAACTCACAACCCTGCATTGCAAGCACCATAATCTTCCAACTGAGCTACAAGGTATCTTAGTCAGATTTCTGCATTTACCTCTCCTATAATGCAGATGATATCATATCAGTCTCTTCCCTTCCCTCTCTGGCGTCTTCTCCAGCTGAGCAGAACGCCCCCTCAATTTTTTTTTCTCTTGCACATAAATTGCAAGCATTTGTTCCCATCTTGGTTAATCTTGATCTCTGTCAAGTTTTTGGGAATAATCGCCAGAGCTGTGAAGAATTATTTTTGTAGAGTCATACATTTTTTTGGTTATTTTATACAGCTGTACATTGTCTTCGTTCTTAACATTAAATCAGAAAGAGACTAAACACACACCTACAATTTAATTAACAAGAAAACACTTTAGGCTTTTTCAACGCTTCAGGTTTTTCTACTGTGATCTTATTTAGAGACATTGTCATGTCCTGGCTGGGAGCCCCTAGCCTACTCTATGCTTTGGGGCTCGCAGTCAGGGCACGTCACTTAGAGAGGCCTCTGGCCTTCTCTATGCCGCTGTGGGCTCCCCAGTCAGAGCAGCTGTGTTCAGTTGACTCTGATTGGGGAGCCTACTTAGGTTAGGCTATGACCACACTCTAGGTGTGGTTGATGTTTGTGTTTGTGTTTGACAATGTCACGGTTTGTCTTTTGTTTAATTCAATTCATGTGGATACGCTACACGTTTTATTTGTAAGTCGCTTATGTTTTTTGCTGATAAATTCAGCACCTTTCATTTCTGCGTTGATAGTTCGTGTTAGTTTGTCTCTTTGTGTTGGATTAAATCACCTTTTCTTTATAAAATGTCTGCATTTGGTTTCGCCATGCACAAGAGCCGTGACAGACATGTTCAAAGAGTAATTTATTAAAATCTCCATCAGTTTTTTATGATTAAGCATCTCATGTTTTGTATTACAAAAGACATACAAAAACAAATAAAAGGAATCCGCATCCAGAACAATTCTTCTCTCACGCATCATTAAAATGTAGACATTTCCATGTTTTAAAAAATATATATACATAATTCTGTGCATTGTTTAATAAAAAACATAAAATGTATCATAAATACAGTGTAATCAAGTCAAACCAATTCATGAAGTGTCAACCAAAGTGAAATACCAACCCCAAAAAAAAGTGTTTCACGTCTCCCCCTTGGGACGGGCCTCCATCTCGGTGTGTGGTAAGCCAGCGCGCGAACTTGCCGGAATTCTAGTTACCACCGTTCATGTTGTCCTGTGAACCTACCCCTCCCTAATCATCACCATGTCATGTGAGCCTACCCCTCCCTAATCATCAACAGGTGCTGCCTGTTTACCTGGTATATAATCCCTTCTGTTTCTTGTCTCAGCGTCTGTTACTGTTGTATGTGCAGCGGGAGCCACACGTCATCCCTCAAAGGCTGGAGGACTTCTGTGGCCTTGTTACTTTCTGTGCTCTTACGCCCTACGATTTGCTAGTCCCCTGTGTGGGTACTGAACATTATTTGTTCATTTTGGCGTGCCTGGGTGCACCACCTTTATTTTAATTTGTTCTCCTACGGGAGTCAAACGTGCTACTAACAAATACAGCCATCGAACCGCGCCTGCAGTTTGGTCCTCATTCCTCACCACTGTCACAAAGTGTCTAGGACAGCAAAGGGAAAACATAAATAAAACATATTGGCACTGTAGAGTCAAAACTGCTTCCCCCCGAGTCCGAATCAGAGAATGTCCACACGCTCAAAGTCTTCCAAAATAAACACCTTTATTACAGATAGCTATCCGGAGATCGTTCTCCACCGTACAGTAGACAAGATCTGAATTACTTTCACCTGGACACAATTTATATACAGCCCCTCCAGTCATTGGACAGAATCTGTTGAGTGGGCTTCCTGGGTGGGCGTGTCCCTTTCTTGCAGACCCCATCTCTGATCGTGGGGCCATCTGGTGACATCGGAGGCAGACGGAGAGGACAGTTGAAGGGGGGGGCTGGCGCCAGGAGGTCTGCCCGGAGATATCACCTAAATTGTGTTTACACTTCCCCTCCTGTGTTCCCTCTCCGCATCAGGGTCAGTGTGATAAGCCAACAGACAATAAACCGGGTCCCCCTATTCCCCCTTGATCTCTTGACTTTTGGCCTTACTCTGGAATGTACTAATTAACATTTTATCACCCCAGCCTGGCTTGCTCTCTCTATGTTCAGCTCCACTGGCCCTGTTTGTTTCTAACAGCACCCCACACATGTACAGGGTAAAAAATATCTATGACAAAAACTATTTAGGAAAGAAGCAGTCAGCTGGTGTTCTATCTATGAAGAACTGATTGTGGGGAACAGGCAGTCTAAAGACTGTATTCATGCCCCTGTTCTCATTGAAGGGACCACGGTGGATTGTGTGGCCAGCACATCCCCGGGTGTCCACATCTCCGAGGACCTCTTCTGGTCCTCCAACACCTCAGCCCTGGTGACAAAGGTGCAACAGCATCTGCACTTTTTAAGAAAGTTGAAGAAGGCCCGCCTACCTACTAACATCCTGGTAAACCTTTATTGCGGGATGGTCAAGAGCATCCTGACTCACTGTGCCACAGTTTGGTACAACGGGTGCTCTGCGGCCAACCGGAAGCCCCTACAGAAGGTGGTGAAAACTGGCCAGCGCATCAATGGTGTCCTGCTCCCCACCATCAAAGACCTACAGCACAAGTGCTGTCTGTGTAGAATGCATGGCATTATCAGGGACCCCTCACATCCGGGCTACAAACTGTTTGCCACCCTGCCAGCAAGCAAGCGGTACATGTCTCTTCATTCCTGCACCAGCAGGCTTAGGAGTAGTTTCTTCCCAGCTACTGTTACCCTGCTGAACTCTGTGACCCGACTCTAGTCCTACGTCCTCCGCTACCTCCTGCTCTACACATTGCTACCTTATTTATTATTTGCCATTTGCACAATGCATACTGCATTCCGTTTGTACTTCCCTCGGCACTCTGTTACATTGTTAAATTGCGCATTACTTACCTAAGCCAATTGCACATCCATACATTGCGCTTCTTTCATTTTGTAGGCATATACATTTGAGCATACTGTACATTGACACACTGCCCTGCATAACATTTTTGCACTGCACTTTTTTGCACTTCTATTTGGATGCAACATTTCGTTGTACTGTACTTGTACTGTTGAAGGACAATAAAGTTGAATCTAATCTAATCTAATGGAGTGAACAACACAGTCAATGGATTTCAACTCTATCGGTGGACCATATGGTATGTCAACAAACTGACAGCTAGAATGCCAAAGGTCTGCAACTGCTGCAAATGGAGGATTTTTTGACAAAAGCAAATTTAACCTAGTCAAAGATGATATTTTCTATTCCTAAAAGAACTATTACATTATTGTGTATATATTTTCTTTGATAATTTTAATTTTTTTTCTTCTATTTTATATAATGTTTCGGCTGTTCACTGTTCAGAACGACCCAGTTATTTTGTGCAATTGATAGTAAAAAAGAACAATAGGATTCCTCCTACTAGAGGACCTTTAATTAACCCCTTACATCCCATAGCAGCCATCGACGGCATTCCTTTAGAACCCCATAGCGGCCGGTGTTGTGCCGAGAATTGTCCCCCTGCCAAAAACTGTCCCCCCCTTCATGTGAACGCGCACGCTATATTCCGTTGCGGTATGCTTGCTTGTCTGGAGATGCTTGCACTTCACTTCATTGTCAATTTAGCCTATCATTCTCTGATCTCAGTTAAACACAACATTATTTATGTCTGTTCTTAAATACAACCGTACAATGATTACGTTTTACACTTTTTTAT
This sequence comes from Novumbra hubbsi, assembly GCA_016801125.1. NCBI lineage: Eukaryota > Metazoa > Chordata > Actinopteri > Esociformes > Umbridae > Novumbra > Novumbra hubbsi. Next base: position 3,632 of record JACXGK010005464.1, on the reverse strand, counting down.
TATCGACAAAAATCGCTATTTCTTTGCGCAGAATATACTTGTATGTGCAGCTTTCTGTTAGGCTTATATTACAGTGCATCAGTCAATACACATTTCGTTTTTCCGAACGTATGCACCATCATCGGCGACATCTCTCTCGTCTTATTTAACTATAAATAACTATTTGAAATTGTATTAGTTAGAGATTTAGCTATAGCTGTCCTGACAAAAAGAAAATGTTACCAATGTAGCCAACATTATGTTTTGGAATCTACATTGTTTTATGTCATTGTATGTTTGGTGAATAACAGACATTACAACATGTATTTGTTATTGTATATCCACTGGTGGACAGCAGGATATTGTAATTTGTCATTTTCTTTCCTGTCAACCCCCCCACCCATCTTACAAACTTTTACATTCTTTTGGTAGCTTATGTTGATGACAAAAGTTGTTTTACTCCAGTCACAAAACTGGGCATATTGTATAGGGGGGACAGTTTTCGGCAAGCTCATTTTCCTGCCTGCCGAAAATTGTCCCCCCCCTCCATCTTTGGCATTAAATTCTGGTTAGTGCAGAATTCAAATCTACTTCCCCCGAGTCCGAATCAGAGAAGGTCCAAAAGTCTTTCCGAAGTAAACACCTTTACTCCGGAGGGATCGCTGGGTTTGAGGCCCGGCGCGTTGAGGACCTCCTAATCCCTCCTAATAGAGCTTGGAGGCTGGATTTTTAAGATAATCCGAAGTACCGAAAGCGAGTACCGTTAACCTGTTTTCAAGAGTGATTGGTGTGTGTAAAGGTCCCTTGCTTTTGTTATTTGGTATTGTTTGTTGTATGTTGTGTTCGTGTTGCTGTTACTGGTTGTATGCAAGTACTGTAGGAACCGTAGGTGAACAGAAAGGGTGTGGATTGTGTGAGGTGTGTGGAAAATGGAGACGGGGAACGTAGAATGGAAGCCATGGGCTGAACAGATTGAGTTGGTGATGGGTGTGATGAGGAGTGAATTGAAGGGTGAGAATGTGGAGAAATAAATAAAGTTAGGTAGGGATATGTTAAAGAAAGTAGTGGAGGATCATGACCCAGCAGGGGTGAAACCAGTGGCATCATTGGAATTTTTTATGTGGAATCAGACAGTATTGTGGGGTAGAAAAATGTACGAATTGGAACAAGAGTGAACAATGTCATATTTGGCACAGGGAAAGGCTAAGAAGGAAATTGAAACAATGAAAGAGACCCAGAAAAATTGGTCCAATTGGTCTCACAGTGTGCGAGGGTACGTCAGAAGGGTAAGAGGGTCTCCCACATGGCTTAACTGGAGGAGAGTCCCGCGGCCAGCGCCCCACCCCCTTATCGGGCTCCGGGGGAGGGTTACTGGCTCAGGAGAGGGAAGCAATGAAGCTACTCTTAGCAGAAGGAAAGGGCCTGCTAGATAGCATTGTTAAAGTAAGAGAAATGTTGCATATAAATTAAGGTCTGTAAAAACGATTCCCGTATTAAAAACAGGTTAACATAGAGCAAAATTTGAGTCTACGTTGCACTATTGAAATGGAATTCCAATTAGAGCACTCGTTGTATACAACATTTTTGGACAATTGAGCAGATAAAAATTATGAAACACAAAAACATGTTGAGTTATAATCAATGAGTCAATGTTAAATGTATTGTTTGTTTGTATGTCATGTGTTTGTCTTGTTAGGTTTGGACATATAAAAATTGACATAATAATGGGGGGTTCTGTCCAGTTTTCCTGATCCTGTCAGCTTGGGTTCTTTTTCCAGTCGGGTTGAGAGTTTACTTACTCTGGATCTCAATTCCTCCCTCATGGGCTCATAGGCTTATTGGGTTGAGACGGAGGCACCTGGCTGGAGTGAGGCTAGAGCATGATTAGGTTCAGGCTGCCGGACCTAAATTGTGATTTGGGGTGAGAACGCAATACGCGTTTAGGGACGTGCATGTATGCACATTTTCAGTAGGTAAGGGGTACACTATTGACTGGGGTTCAGATAATTTCTTGGGCACAGTTTTATTTTTTGACGTGTGACGACACGCAGGGGTTGTCACACACAAAAATATACAGATTTGTTTGGGGTGACGTTCTCTTTGTGTTTCGTCTCTGTAATGTTTTGTGTCTGTCTGTCCGAGTGTGTGCATTCGTAGGGCTGTTAACTTGTGTGTGTGGAAATGGGAACGCTTGTGGCCTGGTGAGTTTTTGTTGCTGTTGGATAACAGATGCACGGTCAAGCTGACGGGTCGATGGTGAACGAACGAAACTGCGGGAGTTTGATGAAGGTATTATGGCCATTTGGCTTTATTTTAGTAAAGGGTTTGTGCTATTAGAAACAAACCGTGCCGGTAGGGGGTATACTCTGAAAATAGCCAGCCGGGGGTTGTAAATGTTAATCAGTACATTCCAGTGGTAGGACCATAAATCAAGGGATTAGAGACAAGGACATAGAATGTATAGGAAGACAGGTTTATGGCATTTTAGCTGGACCCACAGATGCGGACAATGAAGAGGCTAGGTAACACGATCTAGCCGAGGTCAGATCTACTGGCGCCAGCCTACCCTCCTCAACTGTCTTCTTTGTCAGCCTCCGAGATCACCAGATGGCCCCACGGATAGAGATGGGGTCTGCAAGACGGGACACGCCTACACAGGAAGCACGCTCAGCAATTTCTATACAATGACTGAGTGGGGAATGGGCTACATAAACTGTGTCCGATGTGCACGGACTTTAGATCTTCCTGGCTGTATTTTGAGGAACGATCTCCAGGTATATCTGTAATAAAGGCGTTTACTTTGGAAATAGTTGACCGTGTGGACATTCTCTGATTCAGGACGCGGGGGAAGTAGTTTGAGTTCTACACAAGTTGATTGGAAGGTTTCCGGTATGTGGTTAATAATGGTGGAGAAATGAATGGCTAGGTGATGGTTGATGGTAAATCATATCGTTTGATTGTTTGGAATGTGAGGTAAGCGTGTTCGTGGTAGGGCTTTGAAAGGTTTGGGGATGTGGTTGGATTGAGTTGTGAGATGGATTTTCTGGTCGCCGGTCATGCATACCGTTGATGGGGTGAAGGTGAGTTGTTAACACTGTGGTTAAGATAAAGTGTTTGTTCCATGTCCGGACTGCCCCGGCAGCTCTACTATATTTTTTCCCTTTACAAAGGCCATGGTTGTGGGACAATCAGTGGTTTGGCGTTTCTGGCGAGTGCGGAAAATAGGTTAATGGAGCAGTATATATGCTGTGTTTTTTGGTAATTGTTTTTGGTTTCCCTGTGCGGGAGGGATCCAATGTTTTTCAGGTAATATGTGTATTTGATCACGTTTACCGTGTTGGCGGTTCGACTGCCTAATGTTTTTAGTGGTTCTGTTCGCTGACATGCGTACAGCTGCCCGGGATCTTGGGTGCTTTTGCATAGGTGATTTTCTAATTAGTTTTTTCTCTTGGGGTCTGTAGGAACTAAAGTTTCCCCCCGGGTTGCAAATCAGAGAATGTCCACGCCGTTCAAGTCTTCCCAAATCATACACCTTTATTACGAATGCGCACCCGGAGATCTGTCTCGCCGGACATGTAGATCTAAAGTCCGTTCACATCGGACCCCTTTAAATAGCCCCCCTTTCCACACAATGCGCATACAATTCGCTAGAC
>JACXGK010005463.1:0-26568 GCA_016801125.1 Novumbra hubbsi | reverse complement strand
AGGAAACCGAGAAAGGCGGTTCGCACTAGGTTTGGATATTCACGTTTGTCATGGCGCGGCCTTTGACCCCCTGGCGGTGGGATCCTCTGAAGCAGCTGTTATCCCGGTGGAGGTCCTGGAGCGTCTTGAATAACGCTTAAGTCGCCCGAGTCACGGTTTACTTCCATATTGAGGTGGTTTGATTTAAAGCAGAAGTTTCATTTTGGTTTGACCTTATTGAACCACGATATCAACGTCATCTTCCAGTAGAAAAGTACCCCCAAGTCGAGTTCTTCCTCCCCAACCTGTTTGCGTAGTCTGGTAGCAGAACCGAATTCATGTTAGGTCTCATGTGTTTTGTGCTCTGCATTTTCTCCAAGGTGTGAGGAACTACCTGAAGGAAGCGTTGGTCAACATCATCACTGTCCATGCTGAGGTGAATGAAATGAAAAACAAACATGAAAAACAAACATGGACTTTGTCTTTTCTTTTCACATTGAAACCAACCAGTTCACTCTCTCTCTTTCTCACTCTCCTCCTTTGCTCTTTCTCTCGTTCCACCGCTCCCTCTCCTTCTCCCCATCTCTCTCTCTATCCTCCCTCTGTCTCTCAGGTGTTTACTGTTTGTAAGGAGCTAGTTCCCAGGGTGCTGACTAGAATCGTTGATGGTGTGGCGGAGGAGATGAGTCGCCTCATGCAGTGTGTCTCCTCCTTCAGCAAGAATGGAGCTATTCAGGTGCACCCCCCCACACACACTGTTTGGTTCCCCCCTCCGTTCTAATGGCGACCTCCAACACCAGACCGTGGCTGGGGTGGTTTACCCTGTTCTACACCAGCAGCCTTTTCTTATGACAATGCCCTTTTGTTTTACTACAACACAGTCAGCTTCTCTCCACCCTTTTCTCTGTTTTTCCTTCATTTGCATCCGTCGTTCTCTCTCCGCAGGCTCGTCTGGAGATCAATGCCCTGAGAGATGCTGTATCTTCCTATCTGTCATCTGAGAGCCAGTAAGACTCTGAATAGCCCTCACTGAGACTACACACTTTTGTAACACACATTCATGCACCTCTACACACCTGTGTACCACACACACACACCACTACACACCTGTGTACCACACACTCATACATCACTAAACACCTGTGTACCACACACACCACTGTACAGCGGCCTTTTGAGATACCTAAAGCAGTTGGACAAATTAACATTATCTTAATTAATAATATTTAGCACTTGATTGCACATGCCTTGCATTTAATGAAGGATTCAGACATCACCAGACACTGAGTATGTTCCCTGCAGATGCTCTGCCAGACCTGTACTGCAACATTCTTCAGTTCCTGTTTGTTTCAGGTTATTTTTGCCTTCAGTCTTGTCTCAAGCTAGTGAAACTTTTTGGCCCTGATAAACCACCTTTAGTAGTATGGGGTCCTTGCAAGGTGAATATCCTTCCAATAAGTTTTGAACCATTTGGTAGTACCTGAGCAGAAAAGTGTTTTTTCTGTAACCTTAATAAGTCATCCTACTGCCCTCAGCAATTCCATCATCAATAAAGACAAGTGAGCCCGTTCCACTGTTAGCCATAGATGAACACAACACCCCCCTCCACCCAATTGTAGAGAAAGTTGGTATGCCTCTTGCCATCACTCTGTTACATGTTAAAGTGTCTCATCAAACCCTTTTCACAAACTTTCCTCTCAGCCTCTTATGCTATCCAGCCTCTGTAATTTGGCTAGTTAAGCCTTCTGTGAATGGTAGTGGCTGTTGCCTAATGTATTTTAGCTACGTTTTGATCTATTTATCATAATGGCCAGCATGACTGTCATTGGTAATTCTTTGATCCTCGAGTTGTCAGACATTAGCAACTGACTCCAAATACTACACACACTACTGTGTCATAGAATGTGTTTACTTCAATGTTATGAAACCATTTACATGTACTGCTGAAATAGTATGCTTTAATTTGAAATGTTCACTGGCCTAAGACCTTTACCATACAGTACAGTACACTATTTACAATTATATAGCACAGTACTTTGATTTAAATTCCTGTAAATCAAATTCACCTTCCCCTCAACTCCGACCAGTCACTAGTCCGCACTACCTGGTGTATTTGTCAAAAAGGAAGCGAAAGCAGCCCTTTAACAACAATCCAGCTAGTTTAATCTGGTGGTTTGACCTAATATGATGCCAGTGTCTTTGTTTTATGGCATGTACAGTGGGTATAGAAAGTCACCACCCAATTTCTAAATGTTTCATTTGCACACAATAACCCATTATATCAAAGTAAGTGGAAAATATTCCTTAAAATACCTGTTTGGATATCTGAGTTAATACTGTTGCTTGAATTACAGACATTTTGTCTTGAAGAACTGTTAATTCTCAGTCAAATTGCATGGTGACCACTGATGCACTGCACTCTTCAAGTTATTCCACGGATTCTCTATCGTATTTATGTTGGGGCTCTGAATAGGCCACTCAGGGTCATTCACCTTCTTCAGCCACTATGCAGTTGCAGGGTCTCCTTAAGAGTCTGTTGACATTCTGCACTTCTGTGTCCATTTTCCCTTCTATCCAGTCCTTGCTGACGAGAAACACCCCCACAACAGGATGCTGCCACTTCCATGTTACATGTATTGGGTTTTTGCCAGACATATGGTTTGGGTACTGACCAAATCAATCTGACCACAGCGCCTGCACCACAATGTGCATTTTGGCAAAGCTCAAACGAGACTTGTTGAAGCCTTTTTTAAAGGTTTTATTTCTTGCCACCCTCCCATATAGGCCAGATTTGAGGAGTGCTTGTGATATTGCGGTCACATTCAAATCAAAGTCACTACAGTTGATCACAGATGGAAGCCAATGTTAAGGGGGGTGTTCACTTATCCAATTAGGGTATTTTATTGCTTTAAAGTGAAATACTTTTTATTAAGAGATTATTTATTTTCCTCCAGGATTTAAGTGGGTTAATGTGTGAATAAATAATTTTCTGTTTTAATTTCAGACTGTAAGGCCACAAAAGGGGGTGGTCACTTTCTCTCCCCATTTCTATGTTGGTGTTGGTTGTGGGGTGTTAACTCTTTTTCCCTTGTTTCAGGGGCAGCTTTAAACAGGCCCTGGAGGCCCTACCCCAGTTGCACAGCGGAGCAGACCGAAAGTAAGATGTTCATGTAGGCCATGCTAGGCTTGGGTCACATCGATGACCATGTGAATACTGCAACACGACAGAAAGGGAGGGCGGATATTTCTTTTTTGCATATATATTTTCAGGGAACTTTACATGCTTTTTTTTAGCTGGAAAGGGGGACAAGACTGCACAGTTTGTCCTGAAAGGGCAGTGGGATAGATTTTGACCAGTGATACAGCAGTAGGCGACATATGTATCAGAGGGGTCCCACTCTAGGCAACTCATTTCAGGAATCCTTTACCTTCTGACAGTTTTATTTTTCCCTTACTCTCTCTTTAATCTCCATTGTTTTTCTCCCTCCCCTTTCCCCTCCTTTCTGTGTAGGTTGCTGGAGGAGCTGCTAAATACATTTAAGAGCAGTATGCAGCTCCAGCTAACATGTTTCCAGCCCTCCAGTGTCCAGCCTGTGAAGAGATGAGCCCGACATCTGATATACATACATATTTCCACTACTGTGCCTCGCTCTCTGTGCGATGCCTGTTTATTTCTATTGATACGCTCTGAAAGCTCGTTGTAAAATGTTTATGCAATCTAAAACAGAAATAGCACTAATCTTCTTTTGTTTCATGTTACATTCACACAGATTTGCTATGTGATCTCAGAGTTTATCTGGACAGCCCCTTTACTGTGGAATTATGCTAATTCGCTGTGCTATTGTTAGATTTCACTCGTGTACCAATCAGCTATTAGTTTCTTCTTGGCTATTTAGGTCTCACTTACCTGTTGTTAAAGAAGTGGCTCTCTACTTAAAAACAACAGTCATTCTGTATTCTCTGCATTCTCTACATTCATAATGAAACTGCACTTTATTATTTTTCCTTGCTCTGTTGGTAAGGATCAGTGCTTCCAACTCCATTGTTGGGGATTTGATTTTCACAGGGGAGTAATACAAAAACTACACAATAACTACTGGATGTCTGAAGGGCGTATGCTAAATGACGTGAAATGTAACAAGTTAAACGGTCCTCTTTTGTCAGTGCTTCTCGGACCACCTATCTAACCTCTCCATTGCCAAATAAAGATGTGTGGCATTCATTGTGTTTCTGCCATTATTGGACGTAAGAAACAAAGTGTCTAGTCATCTCTGTCCTTTAGTCTGTGTTGGCCCTCCACTGACAGCGTGTTGTACTGACTACGTGGGGCATTCCGCTGGGCATGGCTGGTTGGGCTGAACTGCGGTGTTCGTGGGGCGTGACGAGGTGAGTTTGGGTCTCTGTTATCTCCTTAGTTACCGCCTTTAAACCAAATAGCTTCAGTTGAAGGCGTGAGGAGTCTGCAGTAACAGAATGGGGTGGGATGCGGTTTGGCAGTGTGTGCTAGTATGTCTGACAACATAGCGGTTGACGACGGGAGCCACGCCTAACATGGACCGTAGGCTGCTTCAGGACAGTGGTCCCCGAACCAGGCACTGCAGGGTTTTGTCAAATAAGATTGAAACAGGGTACACACGTCCACGGGTAATTCAACACAATAGAAAATGGGGACTAGAACAGCCTAATAGCAGTCAACAATCCCTTAGAAATAAGACAATGAACAGGTAAGCTTAGTTCTGCCGGCCCGTGATTAGAAGGGATGAATGTTGTTACCCAAGGCTGGATTTGATTAGTTAGATCACTTAGTAAGAGACATTTGCTCTTTGGCGTTTTACGTTGTCCGGCAAAAAATGTAATATAATATTATTGAATTAGCATGTTTGTATCAACATGAACTAAAAAGAAATAATCGTTCTTATTGACTCAATTAAAAGCTAAAATGTCTGACGTTTAGCTACGTTATCAGCATCAAAAAAGCGCCATAAGATATTTTTTCCAGGCCAGTCAAGAGGACCGCTATTTAGACTGAGGTTGTTTTGATTCTTTGTTGGCTCTTGTCTGTTCTAAACTTAGCTCAATTTTTCTGTTTTGTCTACCCACGGATTCATTGTCAACCGCACTTTAGTTCACAGCCCTTAAGTCTCCTCCTCTCTCCAACTCTAGACTGTTTACAGTAAGAGAGGTGAGCTGAGGAGGGGAGTTTTACACCATAATTCTGTTCCATTCAGGACGCTGTGAGTTGAAAGGACCCGGCCTATCTATCAAAACATGTTTACATTGATCTTATTTTCCAAAATAGGTGTTTTTGGCCCTGGGAGTATGTAGGGGATAACCGCAGCAGGTTAGACTGGAAGTTTGTAGGTGGTGGAGTGGAAAATGACAAACCAGTTGGTTTATATCTGTTGATTTATACCATTTGGTTAATAGTATTTGGTATAATTAGTACACATCCGGAAAGAATTCTGTGGACCAAGAAAACATTTGATCCATGGTGCTATTGTCTTTATGAAGCCATTACAAATGTTAGCTAACTTTTGCCAACGCTAGCTTAACATTTATGGATGTCATGGGGGTGTGTGAGCATGAATATTTAGTAAATCACCTGAAATAAACTGCATGAGATTTAAAGGAGATTTGGCTATTTACAAGTAATAAATTATAACATCCCTACTAGAAATGGTGTATTTGTTCACAATTTCTAGTGGGGATGGGTCCAAATACAGGAAGTCCATATAGGTATAATTTACACTTATATCATATTGTATTTAGTTTATGTATGGACACAAACACATTTTTAATGTCACATTGTGATTTCAATTCCTTAAAATCCAGTGTAGTTCTCTCACTCTGCTTGTAAATATGCATTCAGTGGTTGGCCACCTAGACCGAAACAAAACAAATATACTAACTATATTTCACTAAAATTGTTGTTCGATTGTGTTTAGAATTTTTTTTGTGCCTGTTATGTCTTTGTCCAATTATATAAAAACTATTTGTCCGGGTCTAGCATTCTCAATCAATGTGTATACAATCATCAACTAAAGAATAATTCTATATACAGTGGGGAGAACAGGTATTTGATTCACTGCTGATTTTGCAGGTTTTCATACTTACAAAGCATGTAGAGTTCTGTAATTTTTATCATAGGTACACTTCAACTGTGAGAGACGGAATCTAAAACAAAAATCCAGAAAATCACATTGTATGATTTCTATGTAAGTAATTTGCAGGTTTCGGGGCTGTCGCTGGGCAATCCGGACTTTCAGCTCCCTCCAAAGATTTTCTATTAGGTTTAGGTATGGAGACTGGCTAGCCACTCCAGGACCTTGAGATGCTTCTTACGGAGCCACTCCTTAGTTGCCCTGGCTGTGTGTTTTGGGTCGTTGTCATGCTGGAAGACCCAGCCACGACCCATCTTCAATGCTTTTACTGAGGGAAGGAGGTTGTTAGCCAAGATCTTGCGATACATGGCCCCATCCATCCTCCCCTTAATGCGGTCCAGTCGTCCTGTCCCCTTTGCAGAAAAGCATCCCCAAAGAATGATGTTTCCACCTCCATACTTCACGGTTGGGATGGTGTTCTTGGGGTTGTACTCCTCCTTTTTCTTCCTCCAAACACATGGAGTTCAGACCAAAAAGCTCTATTTTGGTCTCATCAGACCACATGACCTTCTCCCATTCCTCCTCTGGATTATCCAGATGGTCATTGGCAATTTTGAGACGGGCCTGGACATGCGCTACCTTGAGCAGGGGGATCTTGCGTGCGCTGCAGGATTTTAATCCATGACGGCCTAGTGTGTTACTAATGGTTTTCTTTGAGACTGTGGTCCCAGCTCTCTTCAGGTCATTGACCAGGTCCTGCCGTGTAGTTCTGAGCTGATCCCTCACCTTCCTCATGATCATTGATGCCCCACGAGGTGAGATCTTGCATGAGCCACAGACCAAGAGTGATTGGCCGTCATCGTGAACTTCTTCCATTTTCGAATAATTGCGCCAACAGTTGTTGTCTTCTCACCAAGCTGCTTGCCTGTTGTCCTGTAGCCCATCCCAGCCTTGTGCAGGTCTACAATTTTATCCCTGATGTCCTTACACAGCTCTCTGGTCTTGGCCATTGTGGAGAGGTTGGAGTCTGGTTGATTGAGTGTGTGGACAGGTGTCTTCTACAGGTAACAAGTTCAAACAGGTGCCGTAAATACAGGTAATGAGTGGAGGAAGCCCTGTGAGGTCTGTGAGAGTCGGAATTCTTACTTTTTGGTTGGTGATCAAATACTTATGTCATGCAATACAATGCAAATTAATTACTCAAAAATCATACAATGTGATTTTCGTGACTTTTTTTTACAGACCTCTACATGCTTTGTAAGTAGGAAAACCTGCAAAATCGGCAGTGTGTCAAATACTTGTTCTCCCCACTGTATATCATGTATGGAGCACTATTAACTTTCTTACAATGTGCTAGCTGGTGAAAATACTTTGTTGCCAGCAATTTGTTCCATCTCTGTTGGATTGCTAGTTTGCTAGCAGGTGAGCATTGGGGCCTTGGGCAAGACAAATTTGCATCAGCAAAGCCAGCCTGTGCATTATATTTTTGCATGCCTGTTACAACGTCACATAAAAGTATTTATATTGGTGCCTAACACAAATGTTTTGCCCATCAGTGGCAAATAACAAATGTGTTTATTTTGGCTCATAGACTTTCAGGGTGAGAATCCATCTAGCGTCCAGTTTAAAAGAAGTGAGTCTCTTTTAGAACAATGATATCATGTCAATATAAAATGTGTGCACATCTTTTCCGTTATTCCAGTCACAGCGATTTCTCCTAATGTATTTCAGCACGGTATCTCTGACGTCGTAAAGTGTGTTTACCTCACGTTATACGTGAATAACAAGTAAGGTTGTTGTGTTTCTCTGGGGTTTTCACTATTCTTCCATGAACGTGGAAATATAGTCTGGCTTGTCTGAGCCACCTCAGGAAACGGTTCTAAACCCTCTTCAGTACCGAGGCCCTGCTGAGGCGGAAAGAGTGGCCAACCTCTTCCTCCTCCCTGGTGATGTAATCACACATGTTTTTGACAGCGTTCTCTTGTCTGCTTGATTAACCAGCATCATCCTGCATCTGAAACAGGCTTCCTGTACATACACACACACACACACACACACACAGACACAGAAAGAATGTCACTTCCCCACAAATCCCTTGTCTGACATGAGCCCTCTGACAGTTTGGCTATGCGTACCTCAAAATATGTCACTTTTTTTTTTTTTTTTTTTTGCATTAGTACCTTTTGTTTTTTATTCGGTTACAAGCTTATATTTACAATGTTATGTCAATCCTACACATACACAATAGAAAGCACATACAAAAACACACAACTCACACATTAATACAATCACTATAGCTGTCAGTTGTGAACATTGCAAAATGTCAAATTTGAGTCTTTAAGGCCAACAGTTGCCCGAGAGTGGCTTAAATACAGTTTGGTCCATAACACTGAAACTGCTGTATACAAAGATCTGTTATAGTCTCTCAAGTGGTCCCAGAATATGTTCCTCCATGACTGGCTTAGTTTGGTTTCCGTCTGTCTTGGATTGGAGGGGCACAGTTCTTCTGCTTTAACAGAAATCTGGATTCCAGCATACGGTAAAAAGAAATGAAAATAAAACTCCACTTTCCCCAACTTCCATCTCCGTCTTCCACTTTTCCCCTTATGTACAGCACCGCAGTCCGCCTGGGGTCACAGTGATCCAATCAGTCAGTCCATTAGGGCGTTGCTATGGTGATGTGTGATGACCCTCTGGTATTCCTCGGACACGTTTGGTGACATGCTGTGTTCCGTGACCCCTGGGATCTGAAGGTCGTAGCTGCGGTAGTAGTGTCCGCTGGTCTGTTGTTGCGGGGGGTAGTACAGGAGTTGCCTGGGGAACAGGGGCTCCACCTGCAACAGCCGAGGTAAACAGCGGGATGATTATTGGTGTGACTGGGTGGTGGTGGTGGTGCCGGGGTAGAGGGACTGTACTGTAGATGCCGTGTGTGAGTATGTGTCAGGGGGGCATCCCTTGGAAACTCGGTAATATAAAATGTGTGAATCAAACCCAGACGTCAAACTGACATCGGTGTCCCGTGGGAAATGAGAACGTTTATGTTTTGTTAAAGAAGCGGAGTGGATGAAGGTAAGGATCTCAGGGCACACCCTGAAGGTTGTTGGGTGAGTGAATGGAGCATGGAGGTTAGGGTGTTCTGCGATGGGTATATACCTGCACAGTGAGGGTCCTCCTCGGCCTCTGTGGGTCCAGACACTCGTCTCCGAAGCTCAGCAGCACCTGGAGACGTGGAGGGGGGCGGCTGTGGAAGGGATAGCCCTGCAACTCTAGCAGACCAAAGGAAACAAGGTTAATAGGGTTTAGAGCAGGCTTTTGGCAACAGAAGACACTTAAGGGTCTTTGCCTCAGCTCGCTAGGTCATTTGGAAAAAAAATTACAAGTTTAAATGCAAATCACAATGTTAAGTCAACAAGGGGAATGTTGTTAAGATGTTATCAGTTTCCTATAACTGCCAAGGTGAAAGTTATGACATTCTGTTCCTGAGCAAGCTGTTAACCATAATTGCTCCTCACATGCAATATCCTCCAGGTCGTTCCTGTAAAAATCGGTTCTTGACTAAACTTGCCAGGTTAAATAATGGGAAAATAAAAAAGGGGAATAGTTGGTCCTTCAGAGGATTTCCCCTAATTGCTCCTCAGGAATCCAATGTGTCTTTCCCCAAAAAGTAGACCAGATTGGAGGGGTTGGTTTAAAAGCAGAAGTTACATTTTTGTTGAATTTGATATGGCCTTTTACAATACAAAAATGTCTCCATTCACAACAGGTCCCAGGTGTTAGTATCTAAACTCGCAACCAATTTCAGCAGTGAAGCTTCTGAATCCAGTTTCTTTTGTCAAACTTAACATTCTCAAGGGCAAGAAATCCCTTTTTTTTTTTGCAACAAGCAGGGGCTCCACCCTCGGTTAAAAAAGTTTGAGGCTTACTTCAATCAATATTTCAATCTAAATAAGAATGGTTTGATTATATGACACATTCATCAGGCATTATCTTCAAATGTATGATTCATGGCAGGTGCTGCCCACTCTATTCTAATGGCTTCTAAAGAAAACAGACACACTTGTGTCTAGGAGTCTCATCTATCAGAAATGGTTGATATATACAGTTGATATAAAACCATTGCGTCTATGACAGCCACGTTTTGCTGCTGTTAGACGTTTACTCGCTAACGCCTGTTCTATGCATCAAATGCAACACTAGAAAGGTGATGGAATGGGTGGTGAAAAAATTTGTGTCGTTGGTTTTATGAAGTGTAATTTTTTTGTGACCGAAGGGAATTCCTAATGGCTGGTGAACGTGTGACTCGAAATAATGTGTGACTGCATGGAAAGTCCTTGTTGCACATGCAAATAGGACCAATCATGCTTAACACATCTGTGGTAAGGCGAGGTGGGCGGGATAAGGTCACATGGCTGTCATTCTTAAATGTAGTGCGGAGCATGGAAATCTCAACGTGATATTTACAGGAAATGAGGACGTGTCTGCTTCCTGTCCAAGACCAGGAGAGAACCTGACAACGGTGTGGTTTGAATGAGGTACCAGGGTTCCTGCCTGTCTGCCGTGCTTGTAAACCCACCTGTGAGGTAGTCCTGCGTGTGCAGTAGTTTGCAGGTGCTTTCTCTCTCCAACCTGTTGGGTTTGTCGCCGTAGGGCGACAGCCCTCCCTCCCAGAACACCCTCTCCTGGCACAGCCGCCGGGCGTAGAGGCCATCTGATGCCATCCACAGTAGGACTCCTCTCTCTAAGGTACCACCGGGGGGGCTGGGGGGGCAATCCTCCCCCCGCCCAAGGGTTGGGAGACTGTCCAGCGGCAGTGGTATCAGGTCTGGACCTCCGTTGGGGGAGTAGAGCTTTTCGTCCCGGGAGCAAGGAGCAATGCGGCAGCCTTCAGGACTAGATGTGGTCATCTCCCTCCAGAGAGATTCACGATAGAACACTGTCACGTGTAACCGCAGATCTGGATGGGGGAAGGCAGTAGGCATCAGAGAACCAACATCGGATCAGGGTATTAATTTAACAATTCTCCTCTATCATAAACAATGATGTGTATCTGGACTTCAGTGGAGCTGAAGTGTGTGTCTCTTGGTTTTTTCTAGTACTAGCGGCTTACGGGTTAGGGTACCTGAGAGGGCCTCTGCTGATCTCATGCTGGTGTCCAGTGTGAAGGGGGAGGGCTGAGCATCAGTAGGGCTGTAACTGTAGAACGACCCCGTGATCTGGTACCCTGCAAACACAGAGGAACCGCATGACCTCACCGCCGGCCCTTGTTCCCACACCGCGTTCGCACGAAACACCACCGGCCAGACCGACGGTCGCGCGTCCACATCCACTAGCGGCTTCAGAACGCCGCGCGCCGTTAGCGTGCATGTGTCCCACCAGACCTACCGTTGTCCATGCTGGGGCCCTGGGCCCAGGAGAGGCTGCGGGAGGAGTAGGGACCCTGGGCGTAGGGCAGTTCAGGAAGAGAGGCCTGCTCTGGAATATACTCCCTCATCCAGCCTCTCTCTGCACTGGGCATGTAGCTGGGCATCTACAAAGACAGAGAGGCGTGGTCACGTTGGGGCCCTCGGTTCAGGGCCTGTGGCACCGCTGGTCGTGATGACAGCAGGAACAGTCTGACACTGGGGGGATGTGACACGCCCGTCCACGTGGGACTGCGTGGGCTCAAGCCTCACATCACAGCTGCTCTCTCTCCCCTCCCAGCATCCCTCACTCTCTCTCTTCACACACACACACACACACACACAAGCTCTTCGAGGTGAAAGTTCACAGAGAGTCGCAATTACCGGTGGCTGTATGGCTGTGTAGGAGGGGTGCAGGGGGTAGCTTAGCGGACTCAGGGGACTGCTTCCCTCCTCTGGTTTGGATCCTGTTAGCAAGAAATCTGTGTCAAAGGAGTAACAATTTTAACACACACCGCATGAGTGATCACACGCAGACATTAAAACACTTTCTTGATTAATGAACGCATATTTGTCGGTTATCTTTTAAATACATGCTATGAGTTTATATTAAATATCAAGTGAGATGGAGGGAAATGGTTTTGTGGTTTGGCAGCCTGGTTTTCCAGCATACTGAAATGTTTCTATTGTTTCTGTTATTTGCACATATAGTCATTGGCCCCTATCAAAACCTGCTGGGGCATTCAGTGTCTGGGTGCCATCTGGGTTTCCTACTTGTTGTGGTGATGATACAAAACATGAGGTAACTGTCAAAGTGGACTTCTATATATACTTTTATACATGTTTAGATAATACTAATAATATACCTTTTCTATAATGTTAACAATTTGTGTGTATTCATAAACTGCACGTATGATCACAATACAACTCGTAGGCTATTATATACCAAGCAGATGTAACGTAAATGCAACTGACGTTTCTTAGCGCCCTCCGGTATGATACGGTAGACTTTGTAAGGATCTGAGATATCCAGCTGACTCCGATCCACGAGTTCCTCGAAATCGTTACTTTTGTTGAGCGCGCATCGTAGGCGCGTCTTCCAAGTCGGCGGGTCCGGTTTGTCGATTCCCTCTCGAAACTTGCCTTTAAACAACGCCCAAGCCTATAGGAAATTCACAGAAAACGGACGCATGGGTAACGAATAATGCGCGGTAGTGCGTAAGTTGGAATCCTGAGGCACCTAAACCTACCCAAAGCGCACGACCTAAACTCATAATTGCTGTACTTGTACTGAGGGTGCAATCAATACAGGCACATTCCAGTATGCTTGTAAAGTTTATACGTTTATAATAGCCTTCTCTCACACAAGCAATGCGTAATTGTGGAATTCCGTTCCGGCGCCCTGTACCACGCAGTAGCATACCTTGAAGAGAGCGGCATCCTCGTCCCTGTTGTAGTCCTGTTTTCCCGCGTGCTTCCATGGTATCCTAAAGATGCTCTTTTCGTCGTTTTCCCAGACCAGACCCGGGTAGTTCCCAGTATCCACCTGCTCGATCAGCCACGAGCGGAGCTTTCCGTTCCCACAGCTCGCCGAAGATGTGCCGTAGTCCGACTCGTTCATCTCTATAGTCAAGTTACAGGTGCAAGGCCAGGACAGTTTGCTATAGTGGTAAATATTATAGACATTCAGACATGTTCTCTACAAATGTCCAGCCGAAAACAATTGCCAAAAATACCTGCGGTGGTATCATGGTCCAATTTTGTTATTTGTGTCAAATTGCTTGCAAAACCTTACAGATCAATTATGCAAACTGTACTAAAACAACTTAAGAATACATTCCATTTCGAAAATGTTTAATTGCATGTATCTTTTGATGCAGGTTGCTTTAGATATTAGCGGGAGCAGAGCAAGTGTACTTGACTTACCTCTGAAACTCGAAACCCTTTACAGTTTTGAAATCAATCAGTCTCGAAAGAACATAACGCAGCGTGACAACTCAACTTAAATCATAGTCAACGGGGGCGGGGCATAATGCTTTTTCAGCACCTGCCACATTCTGTGAACCTTATCATACGAGCGCCTCCCGTAAACAGCAGGGGAAACCCTTACAAGCGTCAGTCGTAGAGACACCCGCAACCCTGGAAAGTGGGACAATCTGCTCACAGGAGAACAAAACAATTAATTGAAATTGTATGAACCCTTTATATAGGTAAATAACATCCTGTTACGGAAAGCTAAGGGACTCTTATTTTCATGATGATAGTCTATTTTTATATCTACAGTACCTAGGCTCAATACAATTGGCTAAGTCGCAGGCTAGTCATAGACTAATTAAAATTGTGATAAAGAAGATTGCCTTCTTGTAGAGATAAAATGAAAATGCAACTGTGGTTGTTGGTGAAGGCTTAATATATGTATGTGCACATGAGAACAGTATTTACACTTAAATGTTTATATGGCGTGGTCTGGAATATACAATACAGCTCTCTTATGCTGGGCAATCAAATCGCGGTGCTGTATTTCACTACATCAGTAGAGTACCACCGTTTATAGTACCAATAAGCATGCATATCTTTACTTAGTAAATAAAACAACTCCCAATATATGGTTAATAGGGTCATCTACAGATTCATAATCTCTGTAGTTCTCAACTAAGTTTCTTACAGGAAATTCCAGGCAGGTGTCATCAAATTCAAACATACATATAAAAGAAAATCCCCATTTATCTATGTTTAACATGTTGACAATATTCTGTTATGTTGCCAGCTCAGACATGTCAGCACATGTCAGACTAAAACCAAAAGTTTTATAAGTATTCGTTTTTTTCAAAATAACTGTAAGAATTTATAAACCTACTATATCCCAAAAATTAAAATGAATGCCCAAGAACTACACACGTAAACAAATGTTGTTGTAACATTAGTTTAAAAATGATGATACAATAAAAATGTTTACATATAAGAGTCAGATCGTGTGACGTTGTTGTGAAATTAGAAATTGCCGCACAGGAAAAACTCAATGTGAAGAGCTCATAAAATGTAAACATTTCATCGTCACCGACCTCATAACATATTTTAATATTCAGACTTAGTAACACACCACAATATCATATTTACATTGATATGAAAGAAAGTAAAAATTGTATTTTCATATCAAACGTCAACCACCCACAGACACACACGACCTGAAGAGAGTGTGTAAGGAAAAGGTTGTGGGGAAGAGGCTAGAACTGAAAGATTTACTCTTTGTATGTGTGCCGGTAGTTTAAATGTATGTTTCGTGTGCGTTTTGCTTGATTGCTCTTGCATGTCACTGTGACAGTTAGGGAAAGGGAGACTACTACCTTGGTCACGCAGAGACCACTGAGAAATCCCCTCATGGCAACCTGCACAATTTGCCATTTCATTTGGCACACAATGTTTCAGGGAGAAAAGTTGGTACATGTTCTGTATGTCTGAATCTAACCCGAATACATCTTAATAAGGAACTCAAGTCCCACCTAGAGGGATAGTGGGTACCAATGCATTGGGTGAATGACAGGTGTCTATTGTGGGATAACCAGGAAAGGAGGCATGTGTTCCTGATTGATTGCAGAGCTGCGGATTTCATGGCTACGGTTGTGGACTATGGTGACCTGAGACTTCTGCAAAGGAAGGCCTTCAATCTTTTCATGGATTAATGGGTCCTTCTTAAACCTTAAACCATATCTTATACTGTGGATTGTCACAGGGGATGAACAGCATTAAAAACATGACATTGCTTTTTTTTTTATTGTTCCAATTCAGATGTTTTTTTTTTATTGGTATTTTTCAACAAGCTAGTCTGAGTTTAATTAAATATTTATACATTTAATATATTTACCATTGAATCAGGCTTCTTGTTACTTGAGTGTGGACTCATGGATGAATATGATTTTATCTTTAAAGAACAATGACCTAAAGAAATAATAAAAGAAATAATATGTATATAATGTATTAGCTATTTATATACAGTGGAGAGAACAAGTATTTGATACACTGCCGATTTTGCAGGTTTTCCTATTTGCATGTAGAGGTCTGTAATTCTTATCATAGGTACACTCCAACTGTGAGAGACGGAATCTAAAACAAAAATCCAGAAAATCACATTGTATGATCTTTAAGTAATTGAATTACATTTTATTGCATGGACATAAGTATTTGATACATCAGAAAAGCAGAATTTAATATTTGGTACAGAAACCTTGGTTTGCAATTACAGAGATCATACGTTTTCCTGTAGTTCTTGACCAGGTTTGCACACACTG
The DNA here is from genome assembly GCA_016801125.1 of Novumbra hubbsi. Lineage (NCBI taxonomy): Eukaryota > Metazoa > Chordata > Actinopteri > Esociformes > Umbridae > Novumbra > Novumbra hubbsi. Next base: position 10,803 of record JACXGK010005463.1, on the reverse strand, counting down.
CAGAAGGATTTTGGCCCACTCCTCCATACAGACCTTCTCTAGATCCTTCAGGTTTCAGGCTTTCGCTGGGCAATACAGACTTTCAGCTCCCTCCAAAGATTTTCTATTGGGTTCAGGTCTGGAGACTGGCTAGGCCACTCCAGGACCTTGAGATGCTTCTTACGGAGCCACTCCTTAGTTGCCCTGGCTGTGTGTTTTGGGTCGTTGTCATGCTGGAAAACCCAGCCACGACCCATCTTCAATGCTCTTACTGAGGGAAGGAAGTTGTTGGCCAAGATCTTGCGATACATGGCCCCATCCATCCTCCCCTCAATGCGGTGCAGTCGTCCTGTCCCCTTTACAGAAAAGCATCCCCAAAGAATGATGTTTCCACCTCCATGCATCACAGTTGGGATGGTGGTTGTACTCATCCTTGTTCTTCCTCCAAACGCGGCGAGTGGAGTTTAGACCGAAAAGCTTTATTTTTGTCTCATCAGACCACATGACCTTCTCCCATTCCTCCTCTGGATCATGGATGGTCAATGGCAAACTTCAGACGGGCCTGGACATGCGCTGGCTTGAGCAGGGGGACCTTGCCTGCTCTGCAGGATTTTAATCCATGACGGCGTAGTGTGTTACTAATGGTTTTCTTTGAGACTGTGGTCCCAGCTCTTTTCAGGTCATTGACCAGGTCCTGCTGTGTAGTTCTGGGCTGATCCCTCATCTTCCTCATGATCATTGATGCCCCACAAGGTGAGATCTTGCATGGAGCCCCAGATTGAGGGTGATTGACCGTCATCTGGAACTTCTTCCATTTTCTAATAATTGCACCAACAGATGTTGCCTTCTCACCAAGCTGCTTGCCTATTGTCCTGTAGCCCATCCCAGCCATGTGCAGGTCTACAATTTTATCCCTGATGTCCTTACACAGCTCTCTGGTCTAGGTTGGAGTCTGTTTGATTTGAGTTTGTGGACAGGTGTCTTTTCTACAGGTAACAAGTTTAAACAGGTGCAGTTAATACAGGTAATGAGTGGAGAACAGGAGGGCTTCTTAAAGACAAACTAACAGGTCTGTAAGAGCCAGCATTCTTACTGGTTGGTAGGTGATCAAATACTTACGTCATGCAATAAAATGTAAATTAATTACTTAAAAATCATACAATGTGATTTTCTGGATTCTAACCTGCAAAATCGGCAATGTATCAAATACTTGTTCTCCCCACTGTACATATTCTATGTTTTTATAACACACAAACAAATACATTTACAGGTTTTGTTTGTAAGAATCCGCAAGCAAGAATGGAAAAGTAGGACATACACTGTGAAAAACAATTTGGGGTAGAGCTGAACATCAAGTGAACATATAAAACATTGACCGAGCCACTTTTAGGTTTTGCATTATGCATTTATAACATGTGATGAAACTTAGCTTGATTGTTGCACTGGGCTCTTCTGGTCTCTTCCTCTTTCAGGAACTAATGGGACAAACCCCTGTGCATCAATAGTAGCACATCGTGACAAAGCATATTTATTGTGCATATGTATGTACGTCTATATGTGTATATGTACGTGCCAGTGCGTGAATTGTGCGTGTGTGGTAGATGTGCACCTGACAGCTGATGGTGATCTGTCCGATTATGACTGCACCTCTGCAAAAACCCCTCGCCCCCTGCCACACATAGCAATGGGATTCTTCCAATGGAACAGCTAAAACGAAAAGCCACACACACACACAAACAGCTAAATACGCAAATATAGAAAACCCACATACACACTTGATTTTGGACACTTTAGCTATTGAAGTCAGTATAGTGCCACGAATGAAGAAGAGCAGTTATAAGATTAGGGGGGAGGTTGATTTATGTTATTTCTGATGTTTTTAATATGATGACTCAGGAGCAACCTTGTTATAAAAAATGCAACTAGAGAATCCAGAAATATTCAGGAGTTGAGATGAAAGAAAACTTAGCATTTAGAAATAAAGTATTTAGGGTTTCAAACTAAATTCCCCAAGCTTGGATTACATGTAACTGAGAGGTTTTGTTATGTATTATTGTTTTTCAATTTAGTAGGTGTGCAAATGTAAACATTTGTATGCACTGCATTGTACGTATTTCACATTTACGGTTGTTGCATTAAAAAGGGAAATTGACTTGAATATAGTTATTTTTAAACAATTTAAACAAATTATTTTATAATGTTAAAGTAGTCTAAGCATTTTTTAAATAGAAAATAAAATATTAAATAACTCAAGTCAATAACCGTTAGAATCATCTTCGGCATCTTGGGTAAGTCTCTAAAAGCTTTTTTCAAAAATTCTTTAGGTTCGTACAAAGTGTAGGGCATCATGAATTAACCAGAATTTTGATGTCTTGGCATGGCCTTCACAACTGGTTTAAGACAAAACTGCACATCAGACACATCAATGTCTTCTTGTTAAATAGTGTAGATGTAGCCTTGTTGGTTATTGTCCTGCTGAAGGGTGAATTCCTCTCTCTGTGTCTGGTGTTAAGCAAACTGAAGCATGTTGTTCTCTAGGATTTTGCCTGAACTATCCCATGAAAAACTCCCCAGTGTTTGTCGATGTCAAGCATTCCCACACCATTATTCAGGCACCACCAATGTATCCTTTTGGATTTTACCCTAAATGGGACAAAAAGTGTAATCCTTAGACGTTTTCATTTTGCAAATAGGCATATAATATGCATATTCTGTAATATTTGTATTCTTTAAATTTGTATTGATGTTAAACTCTTTATTGTTGTAGTAGAGTTGCTAAGATTTGCAAGATTTAAGATTTAAGGTTGATCCATCCGCACTTTTCTGCCATTAGATCAAAGGAACTTTATTGTTGCTTTCTCCACTGGTGTAATGGCAACTTTGCCAAACAGTTTCCTTCCTGTCCTGCTGCTCAGTTTAGAAAAACAATGGTAACTTTGTGTCTGGGGGGTTTAATACATAACCCTCAGTATGATTATAAACATGACCATTCTTTAAGAAAATGGCCTGGTGAGCAGATATTTGTGCAATCATTTCATTTACAATCATTACTGGAAAGTGGAAGTACACACCCTGGAAATGTCTTTTTTGCAAATATAATTTACACTTTTTTCTATGTAGCAGTATCATGACAGGACTGCTTCAACTGTTTCATGTTAAAGGGCTTAATTTTATTCATGAACCCTTCTGACTTCTATGCGAGCTTCAGACTTCTATAAGATCTTCAGACTTCTATGAGATCATTAGACTGCTATGAGATATCAGGTCTTTTTAAACTTGACATCCACCCATCCAAACACTAAACCAGACCATGTTTTTAAGAGGTTAGGGCCCTCCCAAGTTACATTCTAATTGTTTTCTAATTATTTCCCTCTGTTTTGGTGCACCTGATTTTAGCCATTTTATGTCATGCATGTCCATGTCCAAAATAAAGCAGAGCAAAATCCCCTGGAGAAATTTACAAAACTTTCCTGGTAAGTAATTGATATTATCAAAGATGTCTAGACACCTTATAGCACATCAATTAAATTTTGAACTACATATGGACTTCCCTTCATTGTATTCATCCTTACTTGTATTTGGTATAAATGTTATATAGTGTTTCAAAGAAAGTAAAAATAACTGCCCAAAAAATACTTTTGCACAGTACTGTATTCATGTGTTCCAGATACATAATTTCCTCTTCTGTTTATTCTAATTGTATACAAGTTGTGGTTTTTAAAATGGAGTTATATTTATCAGTGAATTATCTGTGTCAAAATATGTAAAAAGACTTTCCAGGTGATGTATTTTCTTTTTCACATGACTGGAAATAATCTCCTGTATGTCCATAATGAAAAGTATGACAGAACGAACGTAAGACGTTATTTTAAATCACACTGTTGCACGCTTCCTAATGCCTTGATACTGTATAATAAAACGTAATGAATACGAGTCCTCATAATCACCAAAGTCACTGTAAAGAACAAACAATGTGTCAGGATCACAATATCCCCTTGCAAGCCTAAAAACAAACCCTCTGCAAGGATGGACGCAATGCAGTTTTTCTAGGTATTAATTGCAAACTTATGCCGACTTTACTGGGTTTTTGACTAACCCCCCTCTCCAAAACCGCAGACCCATCTTCCCAGAAATCAAGTAGCATACAACTTGACTGTTGGGTATGCAAATAAATCCTCCATCTGGCTGGCCATTAATGTTAGTTTGCAGGACGTCAAAAAGCTGAGTCATAGAGCCTTCTCAGTCAATAGAACCATACATTAACTTGCAGTGTGATGACTCCCCAACCACTTGTAATTGACGGTTGTTTTTGTGTCTGTGGGAGAGACAGTAATCACTGGGATCAAGCGTCAATCCCTGTTTCAGCCACCTCGTTAGCCTCTCATAGCCCTGTAACAGTCGCAGGTTATGTTAGTGGGGAATTGCTGAATTGTTTTCAGTCTCTGTGTTCAACATGAATATGCCTTGGACAGACTACGTAGTGCTACTCTTGCAGACTGAGGCGCTGTCATAGACTTACAAAAGGTACCATGAATGGGGTGCGCCTTTCTGACTGAGTTGTACAAAAGTTGTATGTAGTTCTGTGTGAGAAACCCAGAACAGAATGTGTGTACACAGCGCCATTGAAACAGCTGCAATCAAGACAACTGAATGAAAACGAGCTGCTAACCACACAGCTCCTTTTGGCATTCTCAGTTTGTGATTTGTCTCTTTCTAACTCTTCTACTATCCAAAAACACACCTTTCCCGCTCTCTCGTGTAAGGGTTCATTCAGATGTTCACATAGGCCTGTCTGACCAGAGAAACATTTAATAGTTACCCTTTCAAGGTAATTAACACATTAACCTTCCACGTGTTTATCAAACACGTGTGGAACTGGAGTAAACATTTTTGTTGCTCCACCTTGTGCTGCAATACTTGAAGTAGAAACATATTGTCTTGTGAGTGATACCAGAAGTCTGTAGTACTTTCCAAATAACAATTGAAAATGGGGATAAGAAAGTTTGACTTTCATAATTTCAGTTTTCTATTTCAGGTGTTGTAAGAGAGAATCATGTATTGTGACATAACACATACTTTTGATCATCTGACTAACTGAATAGAACAACAATTACAGGTATTTAAATATTTTACTGCGGCCTAAGAAGCATTATAATAAAGAGGCATAAAAGCTTTAAACATTAAACAGTCTAATGTTGAAAATAACAGAACCTTTTCCAATTCGTGTAATGTAGTAATTACATAAAGTTATGGCCAATGTCTTCACGGGCCTTCAACTGGGATCAAGTAGGTGTTTGTCCTTTAAGATCAATACCACCTCCACGGGTCAGGGTATTGGTAAGTCCAATGTCATAGGTGGTGGAGATGTGTGTTGGGGCACCCAAAGAGACTGGCAGAGCTGTTAGGCCATTGGACAGTATGTTAGGCCAAAAACTCCCAGTCCTGTGCATCTGAAAGTGGAAAACATAATTAAATAATATGCAATATAGGATATCATTTAATGAAAAGAATTTACAGTGCAGTAAGGCCAAACGTAAGATCATCCAGAATATTCCTGCACATATCCTATCCATAACCTTGGAGATGCTAGCGACATGCTCTGTACCACTGCCAAAATTCACAAAGACCCAGTCCTCCAATCACAAAGATCTCAGGTAGCCTGTCCTAAATGAAGAGCTTTCTGCCCAACAACAACAACCAACTCCCCAAGGATCTCCAAGCAAACAAGGTCTCACAAACAGGCCTTTCTTAATTTGAACTGAAAGAAAAACCGGAAAACCAGTGTTTCTAAAACAGTCCAACACCTTGGCCCAAAAGCAAGAAACAGTAAATGTTCTAATCAAATTCAGTCTTTAAAAGGAAGCTAAAAGTTCTACACCTAGGGCAGATGTTCCAGGGGAATGTTTTCTCACACTGGGGAGGTCAAATTGGTGATGAAGTCTACCACTTAACTCAACCTCAAAAGATTAGGCCCAAACCTGGTTATGAAATGACGTCCCAAAACCAACTATGCAGTGTAGGAGTCAGTTATTTGATATTGGCTGATGTAATCAACAATATAATAGCAGTTATCAACCTAATTGTTCACACACACTCTTGTTAGTAGATGCCTATAGAACTATGATTTAGCGATTCTGTGGAACTGAACCAAGCAAGTCTAGGGGACACCCCCCGAGAGGGACATCTCCCCGGCCACACATCCCTACGCCCCACACACGCACATAACTACCCCACAAACACACACACACCACACAGACAGTCAATGAATTACTTACCCCTACATTTTCCCAGACAGAGATCATGCAGCACCTAAAACGGGAAAACAACTATTCATTCTCAAATTATTCTACAGCCAAAAATAAACATGCTGGGTATTGGGTCCTTTTTCTTTTAATTTCTCAGTTTCAAATCTAGTCTAGTGTTTTCTGTTGTTGTTATTGTCGTACATTAATCAATGGAATGATTTTAGTCATGTCATTTACAGTAACCTGTGCCCATAATATGTTAACACCCCCCCTGTGCTGAGATGTATTTTTAGCAGGGCTGTGTGTCGAGCCTCGATGTGTTCCTGTGGGTGCTTTACGTGTCCTGCTATGGGGTGAAGCCACAAGAGGAGGCGTTTACAATAAGAAAGTAGTTTCATGAAAGGACACATTTTACACAATAGAGACGGTTGAAGTTCAACTTATATTACACTTACGTGTTACAGAAGGTTTGCGCAGTGTTACTTGCCTGAAGTGACTCATTAATACACTAAAAGAAGCCAGTCTATGAACAAACATCTGAGAAGCACGACAGCAAAGTCAGAACAGGGTAGTGATCTTCGTAATGCAAGCTAGGTAGGGGATCGTCGTGGATGTAGCCAAGGATGGTGGGATATGTTCTTCTCTGAATGGTCTACAGGCCCTCAGACTGGGCCTGGGGAAGATGGGCCATACAAGAGAATGAAGCTGTGTTAAATGCTCACCAGGTATTTAAAGGGACCATATTCAAGATTGTTTACTGTACTATTTTCATAAAAACAAGTATAAATGACCAGTAGACATCTGCTGTTAATGTTTTACATTGATGTTTAACTTGTTTTTCGAGTTGTTCAATAGCTGAGATGCTCCCCATTTAAACGTTCTCTCCCGTCTGTCTGTTAGTTTGCAGTGTAATGTCCTTCTCGCTTTTAAGAGTTCCCAGAACTATTCTGCACAAGGTATAGAAAGATGAGGGAGGGACAAGCAGTGAAATTGTTTAAATACAGGCTGTTATTGTTTAAATTCCGGCAGGACTACACTGTGCCTCTTTAAGTAGCACATCAAATCATCTGAGGCATCAAAGGAAAACATGTTTTTTTAGTAAGATGTAATTCCAAAGAGCTTGGTGAGTTGAACATTACAACGTGCTTCCTTCAAGCTGTTCTAATTTCTTTCCACACTGCACGTCCAACCAGTTGCTGTGACGATTAAGCGTTTATGAAATTACGCTCACTCAACCAACAACCTAAGTTAGCTTGCAGGCTCCAAGTTAGCTTTGCAAGCAAATCCATGCTAAAGGTTTATCACTGAAATACTTTGCACCGCTAACTTCATTTGTAACTAATCCCCCTACCCATTTATTTTGGGATCCGCCACTCATTGTAATCGAATTTCTTAATTTTTTTTCCTGAATGTTCACTCAGACTCTATTTCAAAAGGAGGCCAGAAAGAGTTTATATTAAAAAGAACAGTCCATAAGAGAAAACTGGTAAAACTCAAGTACCTGAAAAAAGATTCTAGTGGAACAGTGTAGGACTCCTTCCCATATGTTCTCCAGTCTCATCCAAAACCACAGGAAATGTCTCAGTGGCATTGTCCTTGTATGTAAAAAGGGCAGTAAATACGGTGCCAATCATTTTTATTTGCCGCTTGAACAGGAATGGCATCATTTAAGGGTGTGAGGTTGATCCTGTGGGAGTAAGTAACCATGTTAGAGTCTGCTGACTGACGATCAATGGCAGACCTGGTCAAAATAGGGCCTGCATAAATGGCATGCTGTTTTAACACTTATGTTTTGCCATAAAGTATTGAGAAATCTCTGTATGCAAGGTATAAGGTCGACAACCAATATTTGATGGCCGTGATCTTCGAGTTTTGGTGCAATATATGCTGCCATCCAGACAAGTTCTTTTTCAGGGAAGGCCTGGCATATTTCAGCAGGACCAAACCACATTCTGCCCGTGTGAAACAGCATGACCCAGTAGTGAAGCAGTGCCTGTCTGCAGACCAGACCAGTCACCCATTGAAAACAGTTGTTTCATTATGAAAAGAAAATAAGGAAAAACAAATGAGACCGTGAATTGTTGAGCAGCTGAAATCCTATATCAAGCAAGAACGGGAAAACCATTCACTTTCAAACCTACAGCAATAGGTCTCCTCGGTTCCCAAACACTCACAAAGTATTGTTAAAAAAAGAGGTGATGCAACACGGTAGTAGACATGCCCCTGTGCCAAAGTTTTTGAAACATGTCGCTGGCATCTAATTCAAAATGTATTTTTTCAAAAACAGTAACATTTCTCAGTTTCAACATTTGATATGTTGTCTTTGTTCTATTCAAATGTAGGGATGATTTGCACATTATTGCATCAATGTGGACAACACTCTCCTGAAGACCTTAAGCCTCACTTCCGTCATCTCCAATTAATGACTCTCCTGTTCACACTGAGTGAATAGCCAATTATGCTATTATGTCAATTTTTTAAATCAACCAATACAAAACAAGAAAATAATTCTTATTCATAGGTGACCCTCGGATGACGGGCTGTATAGGGGCTACTGAAACCCTGCTTTGGACCCTTCTGGTGAGTGTGTGAAGTTGCTCAACAATCAAGTGGAATCACATAAGACATCAATAATTTTGAGCTTGCACATTTTCACCAGAGTAATCAATATGCATGACACATTATTTGACCCTTGTATTGTTTTCTAGTTATCAGGTCTTGAAACATACTAAACCAAATGCCTAAATCCAATATTGGATAGTTAATTAGTTCAAAAACAAAACCAAAAGAAATGGTTGAACTTGAAAAGTTAAGTAACTACTTCAAAAGTGAATTAAGGAGGTTGTTGATCAATAGCCTTGTCTATATTGTAGTCTGCAGTAAAATAAAAACCAAAAAATTTCTGAATGTTGTATAATGTAAAAAAGTGGACCAGGGAGATGGTTAAAAAGAACGCTCCAACTGGATCTACTGGTCTGGGTCTGAATCTCAAATCGCATACTTTGTTACTATATATAGTATGCGATATGATTAATATATCCAAAACCATAGTACGCTGTTGGATTTTCGAACTCTGCATGCTTTTTGGGGTACCAAAGTATTTTCAGTTGATGAAAAACAACCAATATTAATACTTATTGCATCAATGTCATTTAAAGAAAAGCGACCGTGCCATGAAATGAAAAAGCGTTTGCAGTATAAAGTTCGATATTCAGTATCGATAGCATGGGCTCAATTCTTATGACTATTCAAAGTAATAAGATAATAGTAATACTGGCTTGCAAACTATCAAAGCGGACAGTAGAAAAGGCCATACAATTCAGAGATGTGTTCGAAGTAAACTTAATAAGAAACGTTAGTCATTTTAAAACAATACTTAATGGTGTCTAGCTAAATATTCAAACTTAGCGTGATGTTAAGGCGCGACCAAATTATTTCATCTTCAGACGCAATTATATGACATAGGAAATAGGATGTCAAAATCGGTCCCAATACTGGCATTCTAAATGACTATATACTAAACACTACGTACCTTATAATCACCCGCGAAGTTCGGACTTGCAGTACGTAGTATGCGAATTGAGAGTCACAAGTTTGAGCTCCAGTGAATGATTGGCTACAGTACTTTCGCCGAAACACAAATTTTACATGTCGAAATAGTCGATTCGACTTTCAAACCATTTATTTACCAAAACAAACTTTGCTTCACCCATTACCAGTCAATACTGTGACAAACACAGCGCAAATATATGTCAACGAAATGGCCTTGTTATTAAGAAGAGGACCTCGCTATAGCAAAATGGCTATGTGTATGACAGATGTGCAGCTTTACTGGTAATACTACATTAATCAGTAGGTTCATGTATTTGCAAATAGGTGGTGCATTTTACGGTACTAGAGCTAGGTAACTATTTTCTGAAATAACCGGCCCCCGTTCTTGAGTAATACATTTTCAGCAAACTGGCTACTAGTACAGTCACGTGTGGCAGGAGATGGCGCTGTTCAACCATCCCATGCTTATTTAGCAGTGGGACGGTATGAAATGCAATAAACATTGCTTCGTAATACTTTAGCTGTAGGTGGAATGATCAGTTGAAATGCGTATGATTTGTCTGCATCCATCAACATTAGGTTTTGTCTGTGTTTTTTTCTTTGTGTTCAATAGCACCTCAGGGGTTTCAGGCAGAAAGCATGTGAATTGCGTAGATCTGTTCTACCAGCAGACCGGGACAGGGGAGCACGCTGTTCTGCTGCTTCCAGGAGCTCTGGGTAAATACTCCAGACAGGGGTGTAGATTTGGTTGGGGATGGGGGACATGACCCAAACCTGCTTCATGTCAAATGTTTTTGTCATTACTCAAAGGCATTAACTAGAATACGCGTGTCATGTCCTGGATGCGGGCCCCTAGCCATCTCTGTGCTTTGGGGCTCCCATTCAGGGCATGGCACATGGAGAGGCCTCTAGCCATCTCTATGCCGTTGTGGGCTCCCCAGTCAGAGCAGCTGCAATCAGTTGACTCTGATTGGGGAGCCTACTTAGGTTAGTTTTACAGCCACACCCGGTGTGGTTTATTGTTTGT
>JACXGK010005462.1:17873-33024 GCA_016801125.1 Novumbra hubbsi | reverse complement strand
TCTCCTTCTCCCCATCAACCTGTCTCCCTCTCCCTCTCCTCATCAACCTGTCTCCCTCTCCTTCTCCCCATCAACCTGTCTCCCTCTCCCTCTCCTCATCAACCTGTCTCCCTCTCCTTCTCCCCATCAACCTGTCTCCTTCTCCCCATCAACCTGTCTCCCTCTCCCCATCAACCTGTCTCCCTCTCCTTCTCCCTATCCACCGAGGGCATTTAAGCAGGTCATCCAGGCACATCAATCTTCTTTTAATCCCCAATTACTCCATCTCTCTGTTTCTGGGGCTCTGTGTAAATGGAGGCTGTAGTCGAGAAAGAGGGGGAGGTGTGTGTGTGTGTGTGTGTCGATGGGTCTTATTAAAAGGTGTTGCATTGATAATTGTGGATGAGAGGCAGAGGACGAGAGGCATGTGGCAAGAGGATGAAAGAGGGAAAGAGAGAGGGATAAAGAAACAAATGGAGAGATCGGAGTAGAGAGAGACGAAAGGGGAATGAGAGAGATGTCTCAATTCACCCACAAGGTGCCCTTGAGAGGGGAAGAGAGAGGAGGAAGGAGGAAAGAGGGATACACACACACACACGTCTAAACCAACTGTCTAAATGGGGGCATCAATTGATTCCTAACCCCTAACCCCAAACAATCCCAGCCTCCAATGGGCTCATTTATCATAACCCTAACTTCAATAACCTAAACTTTACACCTGAATTCAACCTAACACTAACATCCAACCCTAAACATGACCCCTAAATCCCACACCTACGACTAACCACAATTCTAACCTAACCACAATATCCTCCTTGTGCGGACTACATTGTCAGGTGGTATTTCTGTGCCATATATGGTGAAATCGGCATGAACCATAGACAGGCAACATTTTAACGTTATTAGTCCAATACATATCATTGATGTTTTTCGAATTGCAATTAAGTCATTGGGTCCAAGAGTTCAAGACCCTGTTTTGTCATGCTTACATTTCTTAAGGGCTTTGCATGTGGTGATGTGGTTTGGCCCAGAGCGGACCAAAGGTTGCCTTTAGTGACTACTTGTGGTAGGTTGTGAGCCTGCAAGCTCCATCAAGGTTTGTGCGTGTTAAAAGCATTCTGCTCTATTCACATCACTAAAACGGAAGGGAAATCTAAAATTAAACAAAATAGAAAAATATGCCGGTGTTCATAATTTACTTCATACAGCAGAATAGAATTTTAGAAAGAGGAAGAATGTTGAGCCATGTCTCATCTGGTTCTTCTGACTGACCAAATAGTTTATAGCCTTCTTTCTTCTTTCTTGGAGCTGAGTGATTCTCCATGTTTACAAAGGATACATGCTCTTTGCTCCCCTCCGTTTCTTCAAACCCTCTCGGATGGAGCAGTACTCAGTTCATAAATCATATATCATTGTCTTATCTTGGCTAATTCAGGTACAATGACCATACAAGGCCTTTTTCTTTTGTGCCACCTCTATATCAAGGCTACTTAACCAGTAGCTTGCGATCTGGCTTATTTATTCATCTATTATGTTGAAATTCTAAAAGCATACAGTAAAATTAAGGTTTTAGAAAGACACCGAAAGATTTTGTATGTTTATTTGTTTAAAAAAAATTATATAACATTTAAGCAAACACACAAAGAACATGAATACAATAAAAAATAAATAAAACCCTTTTTCCCTAAAAAAGGAAAATGAAAAACGCTAAACCAATGCAATTCCATTTCCTAACCAATGTTATTAATGCATTCTCGTGGAAATCTCTAATAGGTTTGATTTGAGGGATTTACCATAACTACTCATTTGACTTGGCTGTTTTATGGCTGTTTTATGTTTTTTCCCCCTTAATTATGTTTATCTCTGGATTTCCATCTGTCCCTCAAGGAAATAACCTATGGGTTCATAAAATGCATACTGCTCTGTTGGTCTTCTTCTGCATATTTCTTCAACTTCAATTTCATCATGACATTGTGCAGCCACCTTACAAGATATCCATTACTTTTTGGACAAAGTAACAAATGGTTGTTACATTTCTTATTATTTTTGCCCTAATAAACACTGCCCAGACAAATAGCAATAAACAATTATCTTGGGTAGTCATGTCAGAATTTACAGACAGCCCTATTTGCTAAAATAAATATTGATTTGTCTACCTGTATATTGGATCTCTTTATCAGAGTTGACATCGTCACACCAGATTCTACTGTTAGATGCAAAAGTTAGATTTTGGCTTGATTCCAAGGTGATTTGAAAACACCATGCACCAACTATGTCTAACATGAACAGATCTAACTGGTATGTTTCTGAAAAAATAACACGTTTGCTGTTACGTCCCTCCTTACTTCACTTCGAAATGTGCAAAACACCATGCAGCCTTAATTCTGTAACCACAAATAAGTACAGATTGCTTTTCCTAAAGGCAGTTGCCTTGGGCTGTTTCTCTTCTCTTTTACACATGATTGGCCACTTGCCTTACTGGAGGCTACATTTACTATTTTGATTTGTGAATGATTCCACACTATACGTTGGCACTCACAGACAGTGATCCAATAGACAGTGATTCAATAGACAGTGATCCAATAGACAGTGATTCAATAGACAGTGATCCAATAGACAGTGATCCAATAGACAGTGATCCAATAGACAGTGATCCAACAGACAGTGATCCAACAGACAGTGATCCATTAGACAGTGATCCAATAGACAGTGATCCAACAGACAGTGATCCAACAGGCAGTGATCCAATAGACAGTGATCCAATAGACAGTGATCCAATAGACAGTGATCCAATAGACAGTCCCACTTATTGTCAGAGGACAATAACAATAAACAGGCCTTAAATGCATCTACAACTCATGGCAAGAACTTCTTTTTTGAATACTTAAACATTGTTTCCCCAATGCAAATACAATAAAAAAAAATTGAACATTTTCTCATAAATTATTCTAATCATGACTGTTGAGTCAGTAAAAATAGTTGCTAAAAAAAACAGTTTGTGAATGCTACATCACATCCTTTATTGACGCAGTAAAGGACGAAAACAGTTATCTGAGCAGCCCACAACAAGAATTGTGTCCAGCAGAGGATTTTTGTGTTTATTTTTTATGGTTAGTAAGGACTGGGATGATTTAAGGACTGAGGATGATGTCTGTCTGCATTACGGTAAACTTGTCTTTGCTTCTAAGGCTGCACCCTGGAAATCATCAATCCATTCATTTTATTTCATTAGGCCCTTTTAACATTCGCAGATGTCACAAAGTGTCTATTCAGATACGCAGCTTAAATGCCCAAAGAAGAAGCATCAAGATGAGGATGAATCACAGTAGCTTAGAAAAACTCTTCAGAAAGGTCAGGTCTTTCATCAATTCATTTAAACATTTTCATGACCAGCGGGTCAAAAAATACAGGTGGGTGGAGGTGGACTGTGGCCAGCAACAGGAGAAGTTACAGCTACAAGACCGGGTGAACTTAACACAGAGACATCCAGTAATCATCCGATCAGGTAATACTGATACGTGGTCATAAAATAGGATCAATAACACCAGACGGAACCAACTGACACGTAGACTGTGCCAACGTAGATACCGGTGACTGTAGGCCCGCACGGGGGCAACGGGCGAGACCTCGCGCACTTTGTCAAGCGTGGCCCCAGATGACCAAAGGAACTTCAACGGACAAGGATCCCTGAAACAAGGCTGAGTATAGCTCACAGTTCCCTCCCACCATGCAAGCCCCCGGAGGGTGCAAAGCCTGACAGAAAGATCTCGTTAGTTACTCAACCGCCTCACAGAGAGTATGGTGAAAAGTCAGAAATGACACGATGCCCCCTCTCAGTGGCAGTGTGCTGGAAAACTAGTCAGTGACTCAGCACACACAATAGCACTGGAGAGAGGGAATCCCGGTGGAGACAAGACAGCCCAGCCAGGCTAAAACAGCAAAGGTGGTTTCTTTAAGTGCCTTGCTGTTCACTTTTATGACCCTGGGCCAGACTACAAATGCATGTAGGCCCAGCTGACAATAGGAGCCTTCAATAAAATCTTAAAGGCACATTTACATGGAATGGCAGACCATAATACAGACATGAATGACTTTAGGAAAACCCTAGACTCCAGCTGCATGATTTGCAGGTACAGAAAAGGAGGCCTGTGTCTTCTGACCATAGCAACGTAAAGGTATGTAGGGCGGGAACAGTTCCAAACAATATGTGGAGCAATCCATAAGAAGCTTTGTATGTTATAAGTAAATACTTGTTATATAGCTCTCCAGGAAGACAGCATATAGAGGAGGATATAGGACTAATAGAATGAATTGTTGGTTCCCTTCAGTATTTTAGCAGCTAGTTGAAGTTTTAGTGTCTTGTCTTGGGTAGTGAAATATAGTTAGGAGTTAATTAAAAAAATAGTGTTGGGATGTTACAGAGATGCAAAAAGATCACAATCGATAGTAACACCAAGTTTGTTTGTTTTAATTTTCTATAGCTGTACAATGATCCAGATCCACTGACAAACCCAACAGCCACCTGAAGGAATCTAAATATTTTTTATAAGGCAAAATCAAATTGATATGTCTGGCAAAAACACATATACGGCTCATCATCTGACTAATACTATCCGTGGTGGGAGCATCATGCTATGGGGATGCTTCTCAGCTGCCGAGACTAGAAGAAGGATAAAAAAGGAGCAAAATACAGTAAGTCCCTTGAGCAAAATTTAAAACATTTATTGAGCTCACAGCAAAGACATTGCTTGGGACTAGTGGTTTTAAGACAAGTCTGTAAATGTCCTTGAGTGGCCCAGTGAAAGCCTGGACCTCAACCTCAATGAACATATGTGAATCTACCAGGAAGAACGCGTGATATTGTGTTTAGATAGATTTTTACCAATTTAGTCAATAACAAAACACAATGTGAAGAGAGGGGTCTGAATCCTTTCGAACAGCAATTTAGGAAATGTTAGGGTTGTCAGTGTGTTTCATAAAAATGTAAAGCAATGTGTTCAAGACAATGTGAACTTATGAGGGCAACTTTATGGAACAAAAAAACATTTGACAACTCAGAAAGATTTTCCTTGGACAGACCACTAAAAGATACAATTTGGTGTCATTCCCATAGTTAGGATCTAATCATATTCTTCCTTTGAAGCACTAATAAAAGTTGAATACACTGCTCCAAAAAATGAAGGGAACATTTAAATCACACATTGGCTCTTGATGAAGGAAACATAATAATGATCAACATTTCAACCGTACTGGTTTTTATTTGTTGAGAGCAAAATGACGTAACAACGACCAATGTAAAAATCATCAACCTTATGAGCAGGCCCTGACCAATATGGTGCCCCCCTTGCAACACAGCCAATTTCATGCAGCTTGTTTGGCGCCCCCATGGATGAACGACACCGCTAGCATTTACCTATTTCGCCTCTGCCGCGGAATAGGCTATTCCAACTTGTGTACATTTTATCGGGCTCTAGCAGTGATCCTCCTGTTCCTCCATGCACAAAAGAGCAGATACCTGTCCTGCTGCTGTGTTGATACTGGGTACTTCCTAATGCTACTAGTAGTGACAAAGACACTAGCAAAAGGCTAAACGAGAGAAGAATAAGTCAGGAAGGATAAGGAGAGAGCAATTGTCTGTGGCCACCACCTGCAAAATCATTCCCATTTTGGGAGTTGTCTTGCAGTTGCCTCTCCAGGGCAAACGTTGTCACTTCCATTTGCACCTAAACAGGTGACATTGATTCGCAATTGCTTATGCTTCCTAACTGGACAGATTGGTATCCCTGAAGTTTAACAGACTTGGTGTTATACTGTGATGATTGCATGTGAACATTTGTTTAGTTAATTAATGTGTTGCGGAAAACGTCAAGAAATAAAAAAAGAAATGACATGATATGTTTATATATTACACAATATGTTAACTAGTACTGGGATTTTCTGAAATCTACTTGTACTGTTTAATCTAACGAGGTTGATTACTTCTGCTAATGAGCTCTCACGGTTCTCCTCTTTCATGATTAAGTCACGGTTGAGGAAACACCATGCTGAGTATTTGATTTTATATTATATACCGTTTCGGGGGAATCATAACACTGCACCGATGAATACCAAAGATACAGCCCGAGTACAACCTGTCACAGTGTGGTATGTGACCTCACACAAGGCAGATGACCCTCCACAGCACCGACCCCCCCCCTCCCCCACACCCCCACGTGTCCAACGCCTGTCCAGACCCTCTCCACATTCTCGGCTCCCTCGTGAACCCTCTCTACACCCCTGTGCCACTCGGGGCTTAATCAGGGGAGTGGACGGAGGCGCTGGGGAAGCGTGCCGGGCCGCCTGGAAGTGTCACTGCACAGGGCTGCGGCTCATTAGGTGCAATGAGGAGACGGCCAGTCTGACAAGGAGGGGGACGGGGCTGGATGCCAGGAGGCGAGGAGGGAACCGGCAGTCTGTCTGCTGGCCACTTTAATTGGATCATCTATGCATCCCTGGACCTGTGTGAGTGTGTGAGTCTGTGGCATATAAAAGGAGCACGCCGGTGGAGGTTATGGGATATATGGCTAGGCAGGTGTTTCTAGGAGGGACCAGGTGGTTGGACTGCTGAAGTGTCAGTGAGTCTCCGGACCCCTCCTGGGGAATAATGGATTATGGAATGCTGTGTGATCATGTGAGAGGATGAATGGATATAAGTTAGGGGCCACTTGACCTCTTCAGTGTGCCTAACGTTCATGTTAAGGATGACTACAGCTCGCAGGGAAGCTGAGCCGGGGTGATATAGGACTGCGGGGGGTGTTGGCGGTGGTGTGGAGTTGTCATGCACAGCTGGGGGGAATGCAGCAAGGCCAGGATGAGCCCGGGCTTTATTGGATCAGGACAGCCGTGCCGTAGCAGAACAGGCATTGAGAAAGGCTGCCTGTGGAACAGCTTTTGCTCTACCCCCAATCGGCTGGCGCACACATCACACAATGCCTGAAAAAGCCCCTGGAAAAGGCCTGGGAGAATCCCTGTGTGAAGGCCCGAGTTTACTTTTCAATTTACTTTAATTAGATTTTTGGTCGCAAGGGCTCGTAAGTAAGCAGTTCACTGTAAGACGACACCTGTCGTTAACACAGCGTGTGACAAATAAAATATGATTGGACGTGAAAGCAAAATTTACCTAAACACTCCCTTAACTTCAACTGGCATGCAGAAAAAATATTTTTCCATCAGTTTGTGTAACTCTGGGTAAGTAGGAATATTACGCTAATCTCAAAATCCCTAAATTAAGATGCGTTATTATGTATGTGTGTGTTTGTAACAAACACACGATCGTATTCTTAAACAGCTCTGCTTTTACATAGTAGGGCACCTCACACAATACAACCTTGTAAACCCATCCCATAAAGAATATATATACACAGTGTGCAACATATACTCAGCTATAAAACCGAGACTGATGGGCAACAATCGAAAACAAATAACCTTTCTAAAATCTTGAAGGAAACCTCTGAACACTGTATCGGATGTTGGGCTTGTATACTGAAGAATCGCTAAGTGAGTGTACCATATGTTTCCGACAGGTCAGCCCAGGACAGGGTGTTCAATCCACACAGTATGTAGCCAATCAGGCAGCTCGTTTAGCTATCCTCTGTCCAATCACTCAACACCATCGCCTCCATTTGCCATCCAATTAAGAAAAAAGCAACTCACCGTTAAACTAAGTTAGTCAAGATGATCTACCTGACTCTGATCTGGAAACGGCCTTCTTGGCCCCCCTGACTATTCTTCTGATCATATTAAGTGGCGGCTCTGTTTTAGTGTCAACGCTGCTTGGTGATAAGGGGTTACATATTCCAAAGATGTTGTCTTCCCCCTCTCACACCAAAGCATTAGGGAGCCCTTCATTTCTAAATAATAGAGTACCGTGTCTCCAAATAAAATGCACATGATGGGAGAATATCCGTTCTATTTGGAAATCGAGGACACAAATAGCTGCTGTTATGGAGTCTTTTTCTACCGTAGAACTTCACCCTTCTTCCATCTTATCAGGAGGATGACGGAGCAGTAAAGCCACAGACACTATTATATCTATTTAGGTCAGTTGCCAACGCCGGTGACATTCATGTGAAGTGGACATGTGTTTCGGGGCGACCTTAAATGCGGCTGAACGCAAAATCTAAAAATCCCTGCGATTGATCACGGCATCGATTACAATCTGACTCGGGCCTTCCTGATGCCTGTGTGCAAGACGGCCATTAATTGAAAGTTTGTGAGTCGGTGAGCGGGGCTGTCTGCCTGCGGTGAGAATAGCAGTGTGTTTGTGTAATGCATGTAATGTGTGGGTGGGTTTTTCTGGGGAAAGGCACCTCCTGAGCCAGCAGAGCATGATTTGTCTGAAAGGCTTGTGAGCCACGCAACACCGACACAAACTCTGCTGCATTCTGCCTCGGCAAATGTCACTCCCATCCAATTATATGCTAGGTTGATGGCGTTGCCCACAAGGGGATAGCACCAATAAAACCTTCCGTTTGTGTTTATTGGGTTTGCTTTCATATTATTTTTAATCATTTCAGGCGAGTGAGGAGTGCTCTTCTCAGTCAAGGCAGAAAGACATGACAGTCTGGGCGATGACAGACAAAGCCGGCTGCTATTGACCTAATGCACGGTGCTGGTTCACTGGTAGGCTTCCTGTGGTTTGGGTGCATCTTTAAGGTCGTGTCTGTGGCTGTAATTCATTATCTTCAAGTGGTCTTGACTACGTCCACACACGAAATGAACACATACACACACCGTTGTCAGTCTGCAGTCATCTCTGTTTATTCCACTTTGATCATGCGCTGCTCTTGGGATCTGTTAAGGATGGAGCCACAAGAATAATCTCATTTGCCTCTGTAACGTTATCTAACATTGTAACTGAACACTAACCTGATGGCAATTTGTAGTCTTAGCACCAGCAGTGAGCCCATCCCATTGAGCAATTCACCATTCCGTCGTTGGCTGAATTGTGTGGAGATGAAGTTTAAAGGGTCTGGAGATGTTGTGGTGAACTGTATGCTGCCTGCAAGATCTTCCAGCATGACTGAATTGGCGATGTTTTAGTGATGGTTTGGGAAGACTTCTTTTGAGCATTGTATTTAACCTTAATTAGAGCTTCTTTAAAGGACTTGACTATGTCTTCATCTATAGTGATCTTAAAGGAAAAACTGGGTTCGTTTCCGTGAAGATGTCTGCTGTGTGTTAGTCTGGCAGAGACCCTTCTCAGCCAAAAACTCCCTCTTGTTTGCTTGACTTTGCAAGGTTGATACGTAGCACGGTAGCAAGGTTGATACGACCCCGTTTCAGCTCCTCTCCCACGAGGACCCGTCTCCTGGTATCTCCTCCAAGCTCTTAAGACTGTACTAGGAGCCACAGCAAACCTTCTTGTGACGGCACGTGTGGATTGGCCTTCTTGGAGGAGTTGGACTATCCCTGAAGATTATTTGACTTGGCGTAAGACTGTGCTGATTACGTGTTTACTTATTTCACTCCACCGACACTTGGTAGGCACTTCCAAGACCCTACGGCTTATCTTTTCTCTTGCCTAGTTTTCTTTGCTTACAGTTTGCTTAGTTTGCTGTCAAACATAGACAGGGGACGAGGAGAAGCAAGGGCCATTGAAATTTCAGTTCTATCCACCCAAACAATTCTTGACACATTAATCAAGCCACCTCGCTAAAGCTCAAAGGTAATACCATGTGTGCTTCAGTACAACAGAAATTGACAGGATTTTTTTTCTCCCTAATTGGTGATCTTATAGATGATTACTTTCGGTGTTACACAACCTATGGCAGATGCTTCACATTGCTCTCTATCTTTTAGTAGTTTCATCCTATCCTACCTTGGCTTTTCACACTCAAAACATTTTGGTTAATACTACATTTTCCAAAATATAAAGGAGGTGTGACAATTAACAATTAAGGTGTAGCTAGCAAAGCACCACAAAAGTATAGGAAATGAGACAGCCATTGAGATGTGTGAAAATAAACAGATTAGAGTGGCCCCGTCCTGATCAGATCAAACTAAGAAAGTGGCGTGCAGCATCGTTTTTTCTGACTATTCTCAGACTATAGAAATTGTTCTGTGGCTCGACACTGCTCAAAAAATGAAGAGAACACATAATCATCACAGTATAACTCCAATCTAGTAAACATCAGGGAAATCAATCTGTCCAGTTAGGACTCCAACCCTTCCCCTACAAGAACAAAACTCAGAAACATAAATGTTTCTAATAATTTAGGTCAGTGGATACATTTCCAACATCAATCACTAGCTGGGGATATTGATCCACTGTGCATCTCCAAACAGTCAACCCAGAATAAAAACCTAATAAACTAACTAGGTGTTTTTGTTGCATTTATTGGATATTGATCTTGCGTTGTACAAAATGTTTAATATTGGCATATCAACTTGAACACATCTCACTTCTGTGACTGAACACCCACATACTTAGTTCTAAACCTATATTCACGTGTGAGAAAAGTATGCTTCCAACCAGATTTGTTCTGTGATTCACAGCACCAACAGAAGAAGTGCCTGCTGGTGTCGCTCAGTGCTGCCGAACTTGCTTCTGACGGACCCTTTCGGACCCCTCTGCAGAAGCGTTGGCAGACTGATCCCCAGGTATAATACAGTATAGGAGAACCAGCTCTGTGCCCCCCCCCCCCGGCACCTGACAGCTGCCCGTGCTGGCACCGGGGTTACAGGCATGTTGTGTGGGAACCGTAAATATCTGTGGGCTTAAATGTACAGGGGCTGTCCCGCAAATGATGTTATACATGTGGTCAAGCTACAGCTGTTTTGCCATGAGCTGTACAGGCAACACGCCCATGCCCCCTCTTTAAACTTCATTTGGTCCAACATGTGTCCGGGGGGAGGGGACACATCGAGCATACGGGGAATGATGTTGTTTGACACAACCACGCTTAGAGGAACTTTTATCTTTACTTTGCTCTTATAGTAACGTTGAGTTGGACGGGCGGATACTTCAGGTTGTACAGATTAACCTGAGGGTAACTGATCTATAGTTCTGTGGCAGACGCTCTTGACGCAATTGAATTACCATCACAGGTCAGTGTTATAGCTTCATATGTGCTATCTGTGAAACAATACCGGTTGTAAGTAACCACCAACCCTGGTAGAATGGGATCCCCCGCTGACTGTCTACTAACTCTGGGGAAAATCTTCAGCGGATAGCAGCAGGGCAGCCGCCAGTGTGTAGGTAGACATCCTGTGACTGCCGTTGGAACATCCTTAACATAATTCGGACAGGAAACGCCAACCCTTGGCTTGACCATTTGTTAGAGAGGTAATGCACAGCGTCACATATGTGCTGTTCCTGGGTTCAGCTCTCTCCCGTTGGGGCCGCCAACGCATTCGTGTGGATAAAGTTGCACTTTACTTTGTGAGTGACAATTTTCATCTCTGTGGATGTTCTCGTAGAAAGTAATTCTATCAACAAACTTTCGACAAACCTCTGTGGATAAGCAGCTGCTTGCAGAGGTTAGGGTTATGTTTAGAACATGATTTAGGGTAAGTGTGAGGTTAAGATTAGGGTAAAGATTAAGGTTATAGAGAGGTTTAGTAGACGGTTAGTTCAAATGTTACTGGTGGTCAGTAGGAAATCTATAGGGCATCTAACGAAACACTAATGGCGCTCACAAAGTATAGTTACCCAAAGTAGTACTGATAAAATGATCAACACTGTAACATGAATAATAGCAATACCTGTGGCAATGATCAAAGTGCGCAGTACCAATCCCACAATCCCAATCAGACACGAACAGAAACAAACTGGTGCAAGACGAGGTGTTCTGTGGGTTTAGAAAGCATGCAAAGACCATCAGCAGAGCAGCAGACTGAGTGAGTAGCCTGACTGACCATAGACTGAGTGAGTAGCCTGACTGACCATAGACTGAGTGAGTAGCCTGACTGACCATAGACTGAGTGAGTAGCCTGACTGACCATAGACTGAGTGAGTAGCCTGACTGACCATAGACTGAGTGAGTAGCCTGACTGACCATAGACTGAGTGAGTAGCCTGACTGACCAAAGTAGAATGCCATTTTTGATTCGGAGATCTTGAGACTAGGACAGATCCCAACATCAACCGATGCATCAAGGAGGCAATGCCCTCTCTGGTTCCCTGGATGATCTAGCTTCTCTTCATATAAGGATCAGAATGTACTAAGCCTAATGGAACGCCCCACATCTGTCCCTACAGTCTGACAAAACTCATAGACACTTTAAGGTAACAACTAAACCCTCACACAGATGTTTTGTTTCATGCACATTTTGTTTGGTCCATAATACGACTCTGCCCGCTGTAGCCATGCCGTTCCAATACAGCTTGTGTTGGACTTACACATTGTCTTTGCCATTTCATTTTGACCATCTGGTTCCCCAAAGCACCAAAGGTTTTATGACATATAAATTAGCCCTTATGTTTAGCATTTGGTCGGGTATCTTTTCATTGCCACAACTGTCTGATATATACAACCTATTTGCCCTTCCAGACGCCGGGTCTCAGGTGAAGCTCTGCCGGGCGTGTGCTGCCGCCATCTTCCGTTGCTGTTGGTTTTGAAGCCTTTTGCCCTCAAAGTACCTTCAGCAAATTAAAGGAATTTTCAGTGGATTTATTTCCGGAGATTGACTTGGCCCATAACATTCCACTTCGTGCTCTGGGAAAAAAAAACTCCCTAGTTGCTATGGCAGTGGGTTTCAGGTCACTGTCAATGCACCGGCTTCCAGTCGAAGCTTGCATTCGCTACAAAACAACGGTGCTTATTTATGGAGGAAGAATAGGAGCTGCTCCAGCTTATGCTCACATATACATCCTTGCCTGAGCACTGTGTTCTGTCCCCCATGGCCTTTTATACATTCCACCGCTAAGAGAGAGCAGCTCCAGCTCAGCTCAGACTGTCTTCGGTCCAGGCTCCCCAACGATGAGACCAGTTACCCTTGACAGTCCAGGCCTGTTGCATACTCTCACTGGATGTTTGCGAGCACAGGAGTTATTCTGTGTGATGCACACAAGCTTCAGAGGAGCCTTGTGAAGGTAGCAGGTCCTGTTGTTTTTTTTTCAATCCATCCAATTGTCCAATTACTGAAAATATAAAAATGCCGGTCATAAACATGTGTGCGAAAGTAGTACTCTTTCATTTGTATACCTGTCAGGTATGGCATAGACACTTTTTGTTTTAAATAAGATCTGTCAAAAAGTACACATTTAAAATGTGTTTTGAATAATTCTACCCTAATTTAACAATCAGAAATCAAATTGCTAATTTTTATTGCTATGAAAATGTAAAACAATTACGTGTTCGATTTGTACAAATCTGAAATTCACCTCAGACGTGAGTACATACAGCTCTCCCAACAAGACCCTATGAACACCTAAAGTACACTAGAATGAGTGTGTCCAGACTGGATAAGTACTATGTTGATATATGATCGGCATGTTGCATTTTGCAGTTCTGTCTTGAATAGGGTGAGTGGAGACAAAGACTGAGAGGAATGATGATTGGACAGCGGATAGCACAAATGAGCCACAACTGCTCTGGGAACTTTGGATGTGTTTGTTTGCCATTGTCAGAGTTGGAAGGAGTAGATTTAAAGAGTGTGACAATGGAAACCATAACGAGCGGCGCTCCTGCATTGTGTTCTTGTTTTTACCAAGATAATTGGTTTGATAAAAAATAAAACTCCTTCACAAACGGAGGTAATTACAAAGAACAAAAGTTATCTATAATTCAAACCTTTAATTGGTGTAACCTCTTTTTTTATCCATAGCTGTTATCCCCAATCTTGCTGTTATTTGGGAATTATGTCAACTCGTTTTGTCAAACTCATCTGAGTGTGTAATGATAATCCCCGTGAAGTTTGAGGGAAGTTTCATACTGCCGAGTGTTAATGAGATGTGGTATTACTTCTGACAGTCTCGGATGGAGATTCTGTAGGCCGATTTTGGCTTGGAATCGAACATTGCCTTATTGTTCAGGGCCTAAGACAACGGAAGCACCGTTTTCCAGGGCAAGTTAATGTGAGCAGTCGTCATTCACAGATGGAACTGTCATATTCCTGGTCTCCGAGGGCGACCTTCCCTCCATATATATGGCCCGGGCGCGTGACCACGACTCACCACTCAACCCAACTGATGGGTGATCCTACAAGAGTGAGGCAGGAAAACAGTGAGACAGGAACAACGAAAACAGACGGGCTGAGATGGAGGAAGACAGCACAAGTTGAAGGAAGTAGAGGGAATGGTGGAGAGGGGGAGCTTGACTAATGGGAAAGCCTTCATGTGAGACAGTAATCTGGTTAATCTGTCAGGCTGCTCTCAGACAGTGTGTGTGTGTGGAGGAGGAGGTGGGGGGGGGGTCCTCGCTAGCTTTAGCAATTAAACACTGTAGGAGAAGATATAGCCGATGGCTAATTGTTTAACATGTAGCTCAATGGTTTTAGAGGAGCGAGCTGAACATAGTGATTACAGTGTGTCGGGACGTGTATATAGTGTGGCCCCGGGAGCCGGGCTCTCAGGCTTACAGTCACTCTCCCAGCCCCCCCATTACAGGGCGTTGACGCGTTGACGGGATGGGATCCATGGGGGATATTATCAGACGCCGCTGTAGTGTTCAACAGTGACAAGTTCCTCATGGAACTACATCAAATGGTGGGCGGGCGTGATAAAAGTCCTTATTCATGTTGTTTCATTCAAACTGCCTTTGACTCGCTCTCTTTCCTGTCTTTCTTCTGTCATGTTTACCAGTCTGTTGATTCCTCTCTCTCTCCCAGACTACACTACTCTCCACTGGGTAAGCACGACCAGTCTGTTGATTCCTCTCTCTCTCTCAGACTACACTAGTCTCCACTGGGTAAGCACGACCAGTCTGTTAATTCCTCTCTCTCTCTCAGACTACACTAGTCTCCACTGGGTAAGCATGACCAGTCTGTTGATTCCTCTCTCTCTCCCAGACTACACTAGTCTCCACTGGGTAAGCACGACCAGTCTGTTGATTCCTTCTCTCTCTCCCAGACTACACTAGTCTCCACTGGGTAAGCACGACCAGTCTGTTGATTCCTTCTCTCTCTCCCAGACTACACTAGTCTCCACTGGGTAAGCACGACCAGTCTGTTGATTCCTCTCTCTCTCCCAG
>JACXGK010005462.1:0-17773 GCA_016801125.1 Novumbra hubbsi | reverse complement strand
TAGTCTCCACTGGGTAAGCACAACCAGTGTGACAGGCTCCTATAACCCATCAGCCGTTGCTGACATTACTTCAGATTGACAGGACCCGGCAACTCTCTTTTCGTTCTTCAAGTTCTTTTTACTTGTCATTTTCCACCCGTCCTCCTGGGCGGAGCCAAAAGTGTCCATTTGGTGTTGTTTGCGGAGGGCTGAGGGCCAACTGAACCAACAAGCCGCCTGATTACAATGAAAGACCCGGCTCTGTCTCTAGCCGGGTGATTCATACGCGTCTTCTCCAAGGACGAGGCGGTGACAGGAAGTTCACCAACCAATCACGGTTCCTTATATGCGGGCTAACAGATCATTTCAAAGGACGAGAAAACAACTTGATGCGGTGGTTTCGATGTAGGCGTTAAGACAAACCAGGTAAGGACCAGTCACGTGATCTAGGTGGAAATCCAACTGCACACGAAAGTTGAAATGCGCCCCACCGCGAAAGTAGACCCCAAACGGGGGGCCTGAAAACCGTCGGATGCGGCTCGTGACAACGACACGGCATGGATCCCTGTATCGTCCTAATCAACACCTCTCAGGGAAACGCGGCCTGGCTAGTCGGCAGACGACAAACAACCCCCCCCCCAACCAACCCGCCACCACCCCCTACCCCGCTTGCGCCGCATGTCGTCACGGGAACAGTGACTGGAGAGGAGACGGAAACTAATGCCGACACAAGGGTGAGGCGGCAGGCTGGCAGAGGTGAGATGTCGGGAGGGATAAAGAGCCAGGGCGTCAGTGGGTGCGGGCGCCACGCCGGGGTGCTGGTCGGTGTGAACGGCTAACGGCAAAGACAGAGTCATTATCTTCTCTTTTCGACGGAGGGCCCCACGCCCCGCTACTGAGACCGGGGAGACGGGTACCTCTCCCGTTGGCAAGCTGTCACAACACCTGTCGCTTTCAGTGTGTGCGCCCACATGCGTGTGTGTGTTTGTAGATGCCTGCGTGTTCGCATGGTGCACACGTGTGTGTGTGTGTGTTCACTGTGGTGTGGCTCGCGTGTGGTCGGACTGAGCATTTGCATGCATGGGGGGGTTTTAAGGTCACCCGAGCACCCGGGTTGCTTTATCTGCACATGAGAGTCGAGTCGGGGGCTTAGCTCAACATTTGAGACTCTGTAACCCTGACATCAGCGCGGCCTGCGTGGCCAGTCAGTTATCTAAATGCGACGACCAAACAAACAATCAAACGGCTACACGTCCGGAACATTTTACTGTCACTTGATTTTTTTTTGTTTTATCGCTTTTCTGCTAATTATGTTTTTCTTTTCGATTTGCCATTTCGGTTTAGCTGTTTACGTTTGTGTACTTTCAACAGACACTTTCCATACAAAACATGGTTGTTTTCGTAAGCCGCTTACTGTACTCTCGTATAACGCGTGCTTTCAATTAAGTCCTGCTTTACCACTCTGCTTAACTGCCCAATAAAATGTCAAACTCAAATGCACACCCTCGTTTAAATGTACCTAATCAATCAAGTACATTTTGGGGGGAAAACAATGTCTGGTTTTGTTTGTTTGTCAGAACCTCTTGAACTCCCTCACCTCATCTCTGCCAGGTCCATTTGCTGACATACCTTTACCGCTCACCATTTAAACGTAATCATGTAAAAGGCTTTCTGCTTTCCTGATGGGTCCATCTCTCTGTCTGAATGATGCTGAAACTGTACAGATGTGCGGCAAGCACACACACACACACACACACACAAACACAGTGTCCTTGAGCCTCTCAAAGAAAGAGGAGTGAAAATGCTCAGAACATCTTTTCAATTTTGCACTTGATAGAAGTTTTACCTTGGTGGGGAGGGTTTCCTGGATGAATATTTTCTTTTTCTGGACACTTTCTTGGCATAATTTATGTTTGTAAAAAACATTGTATTTTGTGAAGGTTAAGTATACAAACTGTCTGTACCAGATATAGAGAGGAAGATTTGCCCCTCATTATATGGGTATCATCAAACTACATCATTGGAATAATTTCGTTTCTTTATCCACTTTTATTTTCATTTGTCCATACTCCCTCATTTCGTTTTTCCAGTAAGCATGAAGACTGAATACTGTACTATTATATTGTCTCTCAGTGACTCAACTACTTCAATCAACATGTCTGTTTCTCTCTCTCGTCTCACTCCATCTCTCCCTGTGTCTTTGTGTAATGTGTATGTCTTGAACCGTGAGTAAAGATTTAATGGAGCGGACAAGAACAGACCCCGGTATTCTGGAAGCAGACTCTGTGAGGATGACCAAAGAACGAAGCAGGCAGCCCCAAACTGTGCTCATGGGAAATGTACTGTGGCTCGGAGAATGTGCTTAAACTTCCAACATTTGTTTGAATGTTGATTTTTTACTGTCAGCCTTTGGACCCGGGTGAAAGGCGAATACCAAAGCTGTCTTTTGTCCGTTCTTCCTCTGTTTCGATTCAGAAATAAAAAGCAATGGAAATCTAATATCCGTGCCATTCTTCGAGATAATCAAAAAAGCACACATGAAATGGCCTCTCTTTGGATTTCCGAATCATAAATAAGCCAGGTTGGGGATGACAACGTGTTGTTACATTCCATCTCATTCATTTGTAACGCAACAGAGATTTATAATCTTGCCTCAAGGCGTGCTACAGCAGGGTACACGTCGTGTTGTCGTACACTCGAATGGTAGAAGCTCAGCTCACACCGTGTGCGACGTGAATATATTCAGAAGGTCCTTGTATAGACAACGTTTTGTAGGTAAGCTGGAGGGCTGGACTGTGTTTCTCTGCGAACCTTGAAGTCCATAGGGACCCTCCCATATGCTACACATCCACTATGCCTCTCCTCCGTATTCAAAGCTTTTTAAATACATAACACATATGTGAAACATTCAGAAGAATGCAAAAATGGCATAGCCCTCCTCCATCCGGACCCAGGGACAGAATCCTACTAAGCCAGTTAATTGGTGCTCTCCTTTCCCTTTTTACTAAATTAATCAGACTTTCCCAATGGCAACATTGGAACAATCAACGGCTGTGTGGGAAACGTCCACCAGCACAGCCAACAGACGGAGAAGCCGGGAAAAGCCACCTGACAAGTACATGTGGAGAAACTGATGGAGAAACAGCATTGATGAGAAGCTGCTCTGCTGTCAGCTGATGACTGAGGGACGACTCGTCCGTAGATTATAGCCGATCAAGCCCTTTAAACGAGTGGCTCGTGTGTCCTTCTGAACTTAAGCAGGTTATTTTGGGCTCTGATTGGCTGTGTTGGGGAGTCGTCTCAGGAAGAGAGGTAGTGTCACCTTGTCCGTCTTGGGCACGCAGCCAAGTGGTATGGGGGTGGACTGGGGGGGATGCAGGGGGGAGGCGGGGGAGGCAAGCTCAGGGTGGAACAGGGTGCTGATGAATCATTTGTTGTCCCTTCCCTTCGTTCCTCAGTAGCACTGCAATTTTTTTTGCTCGCAAATTGTGGGCTCTTTTCAGCAACACAGAGACACCCGTTTGTGTGTGTGTGTGTGTGTGTGAGAGAGACCACGTATTAGGAACAAGGTGACTCACTAGCGATGGTAATGAGGAACTGAACAGTTTGGTCAGCATCAGAATTCCTACTGCTTGGCTGTTTTTAGAAGCGCGAACATGTGTTGTAGCTAAAGGGTTCCTTGAGTACGAACGTCAACTGTCATTCTAAAAAAAGTAATAACGCGAAAGAGCAAACAAGTTTTTCTGGATCTCTCAGGCATATGGAAATCAAAACTTCTGAGCATTTCAAGTACTTTGTTCCCAGTATTTATTTCAAAATATTTCACTACAAAACAACAGTTGGTCCAATAGTTTAACCCTTAAACTACATTTCTATTATTTTAATTTTTGAATGTTCATGCTATAAACCAAACGAGCTAGCTAGCACAACTATAAAAACAAATGACCTTTAAATGGCTGTTTGTAAAAACGGATAAAAGCTGCTGTACTGAGGGTAGGGATTCATGTACAAATGTATTCAAATTTGAATTTTCCGTGCTCTGCATTCTCTTGTGCAGCACAACATGCTCTGTCAAGTGCTCTTGGAGGATCACATTTGAAAGCCCTAGAGAACACACTGTAAACCCCATTTTGTACTAAACAACGATCAATCATTTTTCTGAAGTAATCTGATCAAGTAGAATTTTTTTCTTGCTCACTTCCGAAATTGTTGTTCCAATGGAATAATAATAATAAAATAAAATGTGGCTGTCAAAATAAAACCAGAACTCTAATAAGACTAGGAGCAACAACACAGCCCTTGCTGTCAGCAGCCAATGGAAAACAGATTTGCAGGAGGTATAGCTAGGGAGGCAGTTAAGGCCACGCCCCTGGTAATACCTGGATAAATTAGAAACAATACTGCAAATTGAACTGACACTAAACCAAGTCCACAGCCCCAAGTACTGAGCAATCAACTACTACCACAACAAGTTTTACATTGGCTGCGTGGAAAAAAAGTCTGCACAACGTTTCTATAAGTCAACCCAAACCATACCAGTAACAACTGGCAAAATATACCGCCATTATAAAGACGCTGTATTCCCAGAATTCAGATGAAGCACATGTAGACTGATAGAAGAAGAATTGTTCAGGGGCAATTACAGTGCCACTCACAGCCCTGGCATGTGGTAGCATCATTACCTGGCTGATGGAGGTCAACTTGATCAACAGCATCTGGAAGACGGGAGGGGGCTGTCAGCTGGGGGAGTTGCTGGGGCGACCTGCACACACCACCCAATGGCCGAATAGTACTCCGTCGCTCCTTTCTAATCGTTTTTCTGAGAGTTGGATGGCAAACAAATTCACATGACCGCCCAATGTCAGATCACGTGTGAATGCTACCGTGCTGTAGGAGCACTCATAGAACATCTTGCTGTGGACTTCAGCTACTGGCCAGAACAGAGATGTGACCGGGAGTGTCTCCCTATCCATTCTCCAGAGGTGCGAACCTGAACTCCTCTCTTTGTGGATTAGAGAAGAGTTCAGCGTGGTTGTGTGGGCCTCGGTGGAGGGCTTTGTTGGTTTTGTTTTGTAAGTACATCTGAAAAACCTTTGGATGACTTGGGTGTCATGTGGGAAAAAGGCTAATGTATGTCTCAGGACTTGGACTGTGCATCCAAGCAGCACCACAGACGGTCACTGATGCCTTGATCCAGGTCCGCCCAGGACATCATCCGTCCTCTCATCAGGAGCAGGCCCAGGCATTGTCCAGGGGGCATACGGGCGTGTGGAGCTCATTCACACTGCGGAGTCACATTATAAGTTGCCGTGATGAAATACACACACACATTGGAACAGCCTGTGATGATTTCAATTGTTAATTTGATTTTCGGTGTGAGCCTGATTCTAGTTTCCATTACCTAAAGTTACGTGTTTTGTCAACGATTTACGCAATGTATGGTAAAGACTTTGATCTTTAATGCATTTTGTTTGTTGAGACCCAATGTGGGATTTAACAGGTTTCTTAATTTTTTTAATTCTTCCATTCATTGCTTTCAGGGCACCAATGTAACATTTTGTAATTTTGTTGATGTATCCCTTTATTATAATTATGTTGATAAGCAATAAACTATGTTGAGTTTCTTTTGTATTCACTCAAATGTAATCCCACAGATTTTTACTAAAATGATTCATGCAACCCCCCTCCCCTCAACACAACCTTCCGAACCAGTCTCTTACAGGCCCGACCTAGTCCACCGTTATCCCAGAAAGCAGAGCTCAGGCCAGGGTTATTTTGATGGTGGCTTGTCTCATAAGGGACTCAAGGAGGAACACAAAAGCCTTCGAGAATCAGGGTCTGCATTCATGAACATATCCCCAGGCAGTCTATCTGTCACAACAGCAGCTTGTAGCACTTTAGGGTACAACTACATGGTGGGTGAGTAAATGTGTGGGTGGTGTGTGAGCAAGTATAAATTTGGAAGCCTCCTCAGGCCATTTGGTGTTAAGAACACATTCTTAAAATGTGAGAAACTGGAGATAAGATACACCTGCTTGTTCAAATAAGCTTGTCTCGAAAACCCTCAAGAACACTGTTTCCTTAAGTTTTTACTTTGCAGATATGAAGCAAAGACAATACAATGATATGTAACGTACAAGAAATATAGGAAAATACATACCAGCTTTACATTTGTTTTTAAAATAACCTATATTTAACTATACACTCCATAACAGAATAAGGAATTATTAGTAGATTGGACAAACAGACCAAATAAAAAGTTCAAATCAAAATTGTAAAAAAATGCAGCAACACGTTTCAATAAAGTTTGGACAGCGGCATGTTTGCCACTGTTTTGCTTTACCTATTCTTTTAGAATTACTCTTTTGTACGCTTTTGGGAACTGAGGAGACCAATTGCTGTAGTTTTGAAAGTGACATGCTTTCCCATTATTGTTGATACAGGATTTCACCTGCTAAAGAGTTTGGGGTCTCTGCCTGTATATTTTTTCGTTTCATACGCTTTCAATGGATGCGTTTGATCACAAGCAGGACAAGTCATCCATAATTCCCAGAAATAATGAAATATTTTGATTTGTCAGACCACAGAACAATTTTCCACTTTGCCTCAGTCCGTCTTAAATAAACTGAAAAGAGAAGGCGATGACGTTTCTGGATGTTGTTAATTTATGTTTTTTTATTTGCATTGGTGGACGATGCAACATATTGTGTATAGATGCATTGACGATGTATCGACAGCCTGACAGCCCGAAGATCACAGCCATCCAATATTGGTTCTCAGCCTTTTCCATTGCGTTCAGAGATTTGTTTTCCGCTCTTTGAATCTTTGAATGATATCGTGTATTGCAGATGATGAGATCCCCAAACTCTTTTCAATTTTACATTTTGATACTTTATTCTAGAATTGTGGCACTATTTGCAGTCTTTCACAGAATGATGAACCCCTCCCAATTTTCACTTCTAACAAAACATATCTGGAATTGTCTTTTAAGTCCCGATAACGTTACTGACCTCTTGCCGATTGGTTTAGCTTTGTGTGATATTCCACCATGGTTAGTTTGTTAGACTAACCCTTTCTACTCTTTTGTTTCCTCTGAATTTTTTTTTTACACAATACATCTGACATAAGTGTCATTTTTCTTCAAATTTTACCCAGCGTCCCCACTTTTTGGAAAACTGGGTAGGAATTTGTTTTGCGAATGTAAAGGCAAAATGTTTGGCAAATGGCCAAGTAGCTAACAATAAGCAGCATGAAATATGGCACAATATGGCAAGAAAAACCAGAAACAAAGCAAAATACAAATACTATTTGTGTGACAGAACTACCTATGTTTACCCTATAGGTATAGGAGCTTACTAGCTCTGCATTTCAAATGGTGGTTTTGAATTTACATATTTATTCTGGTGGTTTTGAATTTCCATATTTATTCTCTGCATGTGGAACAGCACTTACTGAGAGAATAAAGGCTTTTCGTATAGAGTATTTGTCCTGACCAGTGGCACTGGCTGAGCACATGAACTGCTTAGAGCATTGCTCAAAAAGGACCCCAGTGACTTAACTGATGTCACTCCGTTACTGAATGATTATGATGCCAGTCCAATCACATCT
Source organism: Novumbra hubbsi (assembly GCA_016801125.1). Taxonomy (NCBI): domain Eukaryota; kingdom Metazoa; phylum Chordata; class Actinopteri; order Esociformes; family Umbridae; genus Novumbra; species Novumbra hubbsi. The sequence goes on along the minus strand of JACXGK010005462.1, from coordinate 10,186 downwards.
CCTGTCCCCCAAAGAAACCGTGTCCTAGCAGGAGCTTGGGAAACACCAAGCCGCTTGACAATATGTGTCGCATGGTTTAGAATTCAAAGATTTTATTATAAATGCAACTGTTGAACAAGCTAGCCTAACACCTCGATTGAAATAGAGCATACATTGTTTCTTAAGCAGTCCGTCTTATTCGGAAGGAATGATGTGCCTTTGTGTGGGGGCGAAATGAGAAGGCAAGAGCCTGTCTTCCCCTGGCCACACTCTGCCAGGGTCACTAGACTCTAGTACTAATTAGGACCCGAGGTGCCTGGCTCTCCCAGAAACACACCCTGGACCTTGGGGCTCTCTCCCCCCACTTTCCCCCGGCCCAGACCCCTGAGGGGGGTTGCCGGTCGAGGGGCAGGAGTCGATGGAATCTGCCTTGGTCCGGCGCTTCTACAGCCTTTCTTACTGAATGTTCCTCAGATTCTCCTCTAAATTAGATTAGATTACATACCAGCAGACATCTCGTTTGAAGATTAATTAGGTTGTTCAATGAGAAAGAGAGGGAGACAGGGAGAAGGGGAGAGAGGGAGAGGGGGAGAGAGGGAGAGAGGGAGAGGGGGAGAGAGGGAGAGGGGGAGAGAGGGAGAGAGGGAGAGGGGGAGTGGGGGAGAGAGGGAGAGGGGGGCTGGTGGGGGCAGTAAATAGTTTAATCATGTGTGCTTTTTTATATGAGATCTAGTCTTGGCTCTTTGCTCTGTGGGACTCAGTGGCACTGGTCATGTTGAGATATGGTAATCTTTGCCTGGAGGGGGAATGCAGTAGGGCTTTCCATTTGTAATAGTCATATGCATACAGTAGGAAGGGGAGCATTTTCAATTGATATACTTCATTGCATGTTCCTACCAGACACAAAAAAAGAGTCAAATATGAAAGCAACGGCAACAATGGTATTACGATAATACTCATCTTTAGAGGGTGGTGTCGCTGTTGAGCCCTCTTGACTATACATGGATAGGCCTTGACAAGTCCCCAGCAATGCGAAGGCAGGGGATTCTAAAACAGGTGACTTGCTCTAGCACAGCAACGTAGATCGGTACTGGGATGAGTTCCTTCCTCTCGTTTCATCAGTCAACAGTTATCTTCGTCGTCTTGCTGACGTCAAAGGACAAGTTGTTGTCCTGGCAGCACGACCTGTACTTTCCTCCCACCCCCACACATTGACTAGGTTCTGGCACCCCCTGTATTCAGTCCTGCATGCACACAACGCAGGGCTACTGGTAGTACTATACCGTATGTCAAATCTGTGTGTTCCTGTTTTCCACCTGAGGTGCTTGCGGTTCTGAAGTTCACTTTTTGTGTACACCCGTAGTTCGTTTTCTCAGTAAAGGAAAAAATTAAGAAAATTCACTCAAGCCAGCCGTTAACTGACAACCAAACATTGTGACTGATACGCGTAAAGCATCAACTGTATTTCGTTCACACCTCCCAGTATAGATCGGGATCATTAGCATAACACCAAACTCTCAGTCTCCCTTTCCTGACATGTAATTGTTCTCTGAGCCCAATTGCCCGTGTGAACCAAGCAGTGGAGAGCAACTTCTGCGCTGCTCAATTCACAGTCGTCTGAGACAGTGGTGACTGTGCTTCCGTCGATGATGTCATTATTTTTGAAGGCTTTGACAGTTTCTCCGCCGATGATCTAAGCAGGAGCCGGCAGGGGTTAGGCAGGAACTGGCAGGGGTTAGGCGTTCGTTTGATGCGTCGACGTCGCAGTTTAAAGAGCGGAATGAGACAAATGACTGACAATCAGACAGGCTTCGCTCCGGCTCCTTACGATTACACACAACGCGCTGGTAACTCCTGTGCTTCCCTTGCCAGCAACTAACCAGCCATAACGCTCATGTAGTTAGTCTGGTTATGAAATAAATCACTGAGTTCAGTAGAACAACAGTATGTTTTACTCCCTTAAATGGTCCATGTGTAAAATAAGTACTGTACTATTAGCATAAATGACCGTATGACAACAGCAGTTAATTTTTAAAGATAATGATTTGAATTATTATTTATAGAATGTATACATGAAAACGTTTAGAGTGCCTGAGACATTTCTCATTTTGTACTTTTTTGCTGGTCCGGCTGTCAGTTGGCTTTCACTTGCCCTCATTTCTGCTTTAAACACTTGGGTTACTACAGTCTCAACCTACCCTACACAACCCTGACCTAATACTATTCCACTCTCATTCTCTAAACACTTGGGTTACTACAGTCTCAACCTACCCTACACAACCCTGACCTAATACTATTCCACTCTCATTCTTTAAACACTTGGGTTACTACAGTCTCAACCTACCCTACACAACCCTGACCGAATACTATTCCACTCTCATTCTCTAAACACTTGGGTTACTACAGTCTCAACCTACCCTACACAACCCTGACCTAATACTATTCCACTCTCATTCTCTAAACACTTGGGTTACTACAGTCTCAACCTACCCTACACAACCCTGACCTAATACTATCCCACTCTCATTCTTTAAACACTTGGGTCACTACAGTCTCAACCTTCCCTACACAACCCTGACCTAATACTATTCTACTCTCATTCTCTAAAGGAGGGGGAGAGAAGTTGTGTTGTTGTTTAGATTTAGTCTTAGAACAGTAGACGTAGGATTCAACACTTTGCCCCATTAGTAAAATTTTCTATAAACCTAGGGCTGGTGGGAAAAGTGTCTGAGTTTGAATTTCTCATTATTAGTTATAAATACTGGGGTTTAGTAGGTTTCTGTTGGAAAAATTCTGGAAGTTCCAGCTATGTTCTATGTTCAGGCAGACAGAATTAAAAAAAAATCTAAAATCTGTTTCATTCATTCAAATCTTTGGCTACATTCAAGAGGATCTAAACTAAAGTGAACCACTGATTAAATGTATTAAATAACAATGAGATGTGATATGTAATACAGTGGGTATTTAGTCAGCCACCAATTGTGCAAGTTCTCCCACTGAAAAAGATGATAGAGGCCTGTAATTTTCATCACAGGTACACTTCAACTATGACAGACAAAATGAGAAAACAAATTCCAGAAAAACACATTGTAGGATTTTCTATGAATTTATTTGCAAATTATGATGGAAAATAAGTATTTGGTCACCTACAAACAAGCAAGATTTCTGGCTCTTACACTGTAAGAGGCTCCTTTAAGAGGCTCCTCTGTCCTCCACTCGTTACCTGTATTAATGGCACCTGTTTGCACTTATCAGTTCAAAGACACCTGTCCACAACCTCAAACAGTCACACTCCAAACTCCACTATGGCCAAGACCAAAAAGCTGCCAAAGGACACCAGAAACAAAATTGTAGACCTGCACCAGGCTGGGAAGACTGAATCTGCAATAAGTAAGCAGCTTGGTGTGAAGAAATCAACTGTGGGAGCAATTATTAGGAAATGGAAGACATACAAGACCACTGATAATCTCCCTCGATCTGGGGCCCCACGCAAGATCACACCCCGTGGTGTAAAATGATCACAAGAACGGTGAGCAAAAATCCCAGACCCACAAGGGGGGGCCTAGTGAATGACCTACAGAGAGCTGGGACCAAAGTAACAAAGCCTACCATCAGTAACACACTACGCCGCCAGGGACTAAAATCCTGCAGTACCAGACGTGTCCCCCTGCTGAAGCCAGTACATGTCCAGGCCCGTCTGAAGTTTGCTAGAGAGCATTTGGATGATCCAGAAGAAGATTGGGAGAATGTCATATGGTCAGATGAAACCAAAATAGAACTTTTGGTAAAAACTCAACTCGTCGTGTTTGGAGGACAAAGAATGCTGAGTTGCATCCAAAGAACACCATACCTACTGTGATTGATGGGGGTGGAAACATCATGCTTTGGGGCTGTTTTTCTGCAAAGGGACCAGGACGACTGATCCGTGTAAAAGACAGAATGAATGGGGCCATGTATCGTGAGATTTTGAGTGAAAACCTCCTTCCATCAGCTAGGGCATTGAAGATGGAACGTGGCTGGGTCTTTCAGCATGACAATGATTCCAAACACACTGCTCGTGCAACGAAGGAGTGGCTTCGTAAGAAGCATTTCAGGTTCCTGGAGTGGCCTAGCCAGTCTCCAGATCTCAACCCCATAGAAAATCTTTGGAGGGAGTTGAAGGTCCGTGTTACCAAGCAACAGCCCCAAAACATCACTGCTCTAGAGGAGATCTGCATGGAGGAATGGGCCAAAATACCAGCAACAGTGTGTGACGACCTTGTGAAGACTTACAGAAAAAGTTTGACCTCTGTCATTGCCAACAAAGGGTATACAACAAAGTATTGAGATAAACTTTTGTTATTGACCAAATACTTATTTGCCACCATAATTTGCAATTAAATTCATAAAAAATCCTACAATGTGCAGTGTTTCCCGTGCAGTCTAAGGTGCAGAACAGTGTTTCCCCTGCAGTCTAAGGTGTAGAACAGTGTTTCCCATGCAGTCTGAGGCCAGTCCAGAGCCTGGGGGAGCTAAGAGAGTTAAGCGAGTGGCCAGGTTGAGCCCAGAGGGTGTACATCATCGGGGGGTGCCAACCTTAGCGCAGTCTGGACTTGCACCCCGTTTAGACCTGGGTGAGCCTCCAAGACCACACAGGTTATGCAACAACTGGATCGGAAACAGTAAGTGATTCAGTGAGTTTTAGACAGTCTGTGTCTATGTGTCTCCAGTCCTGTGTATCCCTGCACACATGTGTTGTTTCATCTTCCTCTTTAAGCCAAGAATATTGTCCTTGGTATACACACACACACACACCCAGGCACACACGCACGCACACACACACACACACACAAATGCATAGAGACATGAACATGAACGCATCACAAGGTTGAGAGAAGGTGATACATATGAAGGGCCCTTAATGTGAAGGCTGATTAAGATTTGCACCGAGGCGTTGAGACTCCCAGCTAATGTTCTGGTTGTTCACTGAGCACCAGAAAGGGAGAAAGACAGAGAGTGGTTAAGAAACTCTGGAGGCTTTACATTACTGTGAATGTCATACTTGGAGTGAAGTGCACATCTTAATGCCTGACTGCTCGTCGTCTTCAGAACAGCATGGAGAGCTGGAATCGTGTCATCCGATGGTGCTGGAGGAGGGGGAGAAGAAATGACATGCCAGGGGAGGACAGACGGAGAGAGTGGGTATTGAGATCCCAGAAAGAATGGAAGGGTTTCATCATATGACCTTCTATGTTCTGGAACCATCTTTAGCACACCATGAAAGCGAATCAAGCAAAGAAGGGGCCGGTGAGAGGTTTCAGTGCAGCAGGGTAAACTGGAGAGAAAATAATTAGGGAGCTTGAATGGGAGCCCAGACTGCTCACCGCGATCCATCCATCTCACCCACGGAGAGAACAATCTGGCGAGAGAGACCTATAGCTTCTGTAATAACATCACTTCATAACTTCCTGTCTTTTTGACCCTGATAATTAGCACACAAAGCAAAAGCAGGCAAAAGCGTTGTTTCAATTGGTCCCTGTGAGCTTTTGGTCTCAACCTACAATAAGATAAGTGCCTCATAGACAACATTTTTCCTCTAACCAAAGAACAGCTCTGTTTAGCGGCAGGCACTGCATTATTTCATCCAGGAAGGGACTGGGGCACAGATGAACTGTATGTAAGGATGAGAGGAACTAAAATATGTACTGTACGTTAGGATGAGGGGAACTAAACTATGTAATGTATGTTAGGATGAGGGGAACTGATATATGTACTGTATTTTAGGATGAGGGGAACTGAAATATGTATTGTACGTTAGGATGAGGGGAACTGATATATGTACTGTACGTTAGGATGAGGGGAACTAAAATATGTACTGTACGTTAGGATGAGGGGAACTAAAATATGTACTGTACGTTAGGATGAGGGGAACTGATATATGTACGGTACGTTAGGATGAGGGGAACTAAAATATGTTCTGTACGTTAGGATGATGGGAACTGATATATGTACTGTACGTTAGGATGAGGGGAACTAAAATATGTACTCTATGTTAGGATTAGGGGAACTGATATATGTACTGTACGTTCGGATGAGGGGAACTGAAATATGTACTGTATGTTAGGATGAGGGGCACTTATATATGACCAGTATGTAAGGATGAGGGGAACTAAAATATGTACTGTATGTTATGACAAGGGGAACTGAAAGTTGTGAGAAATGGTCATGCAAGAGTTCTGAATATCAGTTACTTGGCAATAGACATAGTTAAAACACATACACAGACACACACAAAGCCAAACACACACACAATCAAACACACACCCATACCATACAGTGAAAAGGGAATGAAGTGAAAGGAAACAGATTGGTGGACAATTAAAGTGAATGATATAGCAACCTATACTTGTTATTCCAACAGGCTGGATCTGTGCACATTCTTGCCAATTAGGATAGAAAATTAGCCTCGTGCTCCAGTGAGACCCTGTCCCCAATCACTCCAGGGACTTGAAATCATTGAATAACAAGCACCAATCAGCAATTGGCTGACTAAAGCTCATTGGTTGGACAGAGTTGCTGTGTTGGGACGAGGGGCCATGGGGAGGACAGAACAAGAGAACAGCCAAGTGTGGATTGGTTGTGGAAGAACATTTACAGTAACATCAAACAATGCCATCAAGTGAGTAGGGAATCGGAAGCATAAAACCTGAAGTGGAAACACAGCGCAATGATTGACAGATTTGAGCGTGTATGTTTAGATCACAGAGGAGTCAGCTGTAAGTCGGTACACCCCACGAGGCCTGTCTGCAGTCCAGGAACAGGAAGTCTATTACGCTTAGTTTTTTCGAAACGCTTGTTTACTTATTCATCAACATTCTGGCTCCTGCGGCCGCAGGGATTTATTACAGTAATCACAGATGGCAGCTGCAATGGACCAGGTGAGGAGAGAGTTCAATAATACAAGAACCTGACAAACAAAGGAAACAGCCATCATCCTTTGTTTTCCCTCTGTCCCCACCAAAATGGAGCCACAGGTGTCTGACGAGAAGAGATGCATTTAGGACACTCTCTGGCTGCGTGCAGCCAGTCGTGTCTCTCCGTGGGAACCGGGAGATGCTGAAGCAAGCCCTTGCGCTTGTGTCTCATAAAGGCCAGGTGGTGTGCGGGTGGGGAAGGGAAGGCACGTACAATTGAATAAATCCATTTCTAAAAGGACGAGTGGAGAAGCTCTCTGGTTAGAAATGGGACGGTAATGCATGGGAGTGTGGGGGGGAGACGGGGAAGCCATTAAGGCTTACAGAGGGCCTGGGGTCCACTCAGGTTTTACACTTCTACCCACGGTGGTTGCACAGTGCCCAGCCTGCCTCCTCGGAGCGTGTTCCAGCCCCGACCCGTTCTGTCTGAGCTCCCCCCACTGCACAATGCTGAGCAGACTTAAGGAAACGGTTCATTTAAATGTACATAATTTGCTCTCGGAGGCCAACTCTTGATCTCGCAATTCCCCAGTGGCTCTTGAGAGAAATAGAGAGGGAAGGAGGGAGGGCGAGCGGGAGAGTGAGGGAGAGAGAGAGAGATGAGAAGGGAGTTTTTCCCCCTTCCCCTTATTATAACCAGGATGCTGTCATCACCCCATTCCCCTGCTAATATTGTTTCTTGATTATTTGGTTGAATTCCGTAACCTGCAAATTTTCTTTTGTTAAAAATGTGGAATGGCTCTCTTCCACTGGAACTTTGTGCATTGGAAATATAAATCAATGTCCTGACAATAAAGCAACTTGAGAGGCGCAGAGAGAAAGATGGAGGGACGGGCAGGGAAGAATGAGAGGACATATTTCTCCGGCCTATATCTACCGTTCTGGACTGCCACTCTCTCTGAGAAAGATGGCTTCAGGCCAGACATAGTCCCCCTGAGAACAAGACACCAACAGCCTCTTCTGTATTATTCAAACATGCCTCCTTGTTCCATCCAATGACTTTAACAAACCCTGCATGGCTAATGCTACATTCTGGCCAATAGCCCTTTGAAGCCACTGAGCCACCATATCTATACTTTGATGGAGGGGAGTGAATGGGGTCTTTCCCATCACCATGCGTCCCAGATGTACAGCGACATCCCAGCCCAGTCTTAGCAACCGTCTCCATCTGACCACAATGGATGGTTCTTTGCATGGGTGGTGGCCAGATGCACAAGTGAGGGCATGCCGACCTGTCGTCCACATTACGTACCGTCATGGACCCTCAGGCTCCCTAACCATTGATGGGCAATTGGGGTAGACTGTGGAAACCATGGCCTTTGAAGTCTTTGGAAAAAACCCAAAATAAAGCTAGCTAACAAAAAAATACAACCAACTACAAAGCAAGTTTCAGAACATTTGGTTTGGTCTTGTATGTATGTATAGCAAACCGGGATTTCGCCAAGGCCCATTTGTAACCAGTGCTTACCGAGCCTCTCCAAACGTCATTGGGACCTTTCAGAGTCCTTCTTTGAAGAACTGAAGATGTCGCGGTCAACGCAGACCTTTATCACGGCAGCCGTTAGCTTTCCTAATTAGTTAAAGCGTTGTGTGTACAATGTGCATGATTTTGTGAATACTGTGTGTCAGGTGTTTGCTTATATACTTTTAACTTAATTTTTTTAATTGGTCAGAAATATATAAAAAAACTGTACTGTGCAGAAGTATTAAGCAACCTAAGAATTTTTTTTTTTAATCATTTCTCTAGGCAGTAAGTATTTATTTGCTGTAAAAACACTTTATATTGTAAACATTATAAACAATTTTTTGTGTTGTCAAAAAGGTAATTAAACTTGTGACATAGAAGTAACACAAGAAATGTGAAGAAAATGGAAAAATGTAAGACCAGCGGAGTCATCTGGAAACTGAAGTAGGCAGTCTTTCTCGGAGCTCTACGATTTTACACTAATTATGTATTTAAATGTAATCCAAAGTAATTCTGGTGGCAGAAATAATTGGTGTTTCTAATGACTTTTAAAACACAATAACTGCAGAATGCTACTTTTGGTTAAGGCAAATGTGTTAACCTTTGTTTAACTTCAGAACAACCCAGAATATATTTTTGAAAACTGTTTCTTAGATTTGGCTGGACAGGTTGGCTGTAGATGTAGACATTGTAGAGAGTGGTGCCGATGAACATCCAAAGACTGGGACTATGTGTACATCTATGTAAGAATATTCTGTACACAGAAAAAAATCATCATTCACAAGTTCCAGTTAATGTAAATTTAGCACTAATAGTGTTAACATTGTTAAAATACTTCTACAGGTTCATTAGAAGAAACCTATTGTTAATTGCACTATTGGTATGTACTTCGTTTGACTCCACTCCCTAGTCGCTTCTGGGGCTATGGCGCAGTTCTCATTAGAGAGCCATAGTGATGGGCCTTCTGAATCACTGAAGTGAACTGAATCATTCAGTTGAGTTCTTTGGAAAGTGTTGGATCATTTCAATGATTTCCATTCATGTAATGATTCTTTTTGTCCATCTCTATATCATGGTGGGACTTTTGTTGTTTACTATAATGGCACTCTGTTTAATGACCCACAAATGTAGGAATGCTACCGAATTTACATTCTTTCTTTTGTTCTGAAATACCAAATTATTCAGGCAACATGAAATAATATCTCAAGCAAATGTAGTAGGCCACCATGAACAACAGCAATAAAAAAAGTTAACGAATTCACTGAGCATGTTTGGTTTCTGTAGTTAAAGATCATGTATGTCTTATGTTGCATGTCTGCTCGTGTGGGACATTGCCAACAAATTGGTTTTAGATGCTCCGCTGCTCCGAAGTGCGGTTGTGCTATGTGTATTTCTGTAAAGTAGAAGCCTTCCAAATCTTGACCTCAAAAACACAATCATAAAACAAAAATGTTTATTACACGTTTTAGGGGACAGTCCGCTGCAAAGAATGACATGTCGTTTATGTATTTCTGCAAAGCAGAAGCCTTTCATATCTCGACCAAAATCTCTTACAAGCCATTAGAGTACGACAGAGACTGAACAACATAAGAAAAGTATATTTAATTTTACGGGTGCACCCACAATTGATGTATGCAAATATTGAATGTAAGATTTTTATTGCCTTCCTTTTCTGAAATATTAATACTCGTTATTTTCCTGTATTTTCATTGGTGTGGTCTTCGGTGTGGTCTTTGGTGTGGTCTTTGGTGTGGTCTTTGGTGTGGTCTTTGGTGTGGTCCTTGGTGTG
>JACXGK010005461.1:0-33003 GCA_016801125.1 Novumbra hubbsi | reverse complement strand
GAATTGTGCACTTTATCCCGGGTAAACATCCATGGAAGTGAGCCTGGATCATACCCAATGACTTGGCCAAACTCTGCCACTCATGTGACTTGGTATTGGGGCTATATTCATTGTACCTCCAGGGTGACTCACCCAAGTCTTACCCAGGAATTGTGCACTTTATCCCGGGTAAACATCCATGGAAGTGAGCCTGGATCATGCCCAATGACTTGGCCACACTCTGCCACTCAGGCCAGGGTGTTTGGACTTCCAGGGTGACTCACCCAAGTCTTACCCAGGGATAGAGCACTGTATCCCGGGTAAGGAACCATGGAAGTGGCCCTGGATCATGCCCGATGACTTGGCCACACACTGCCACTCGTGTGACTTGGTACTGGGGCCATCGGACTCCCGGGGTGACTTGCCAAAGTCCGTTATCTCCGGCCCCAATACCGAGTCATTCCCACCCGGGAATAGTGGACTGTATCACACAAGTTACCCTGGTTCTTGGCCAAAACTGGGCCACACTCTGCTCCGGATGTGACTCGGTATTGGGGCCGGAGACAACGGACACCCAGGGTGAATCGCCCGGCTCTTACCCGGGAACGGTGCCCCGAAATCGGGCAAACTAACCGGGAACTTGCCCCCCCTCTGGAACCCGAATCGGGCATGCCTCGGACCCTGCTCTCTCTTGGGCCCCGGGAACCCACTATTAAGCTCCCCCCACTGATTAAATCAAGATAGTGACAATTTTTAAAATCCCGCGAGCCGATTTTCGAAAAACGTCCAAATTACGAAACTCACAAGTGGCCTTTACAATTTTAGCAGCAATCTGGTGCACAGCCAGTATTCTCCAAACGTTGGACAGGTCATGATCCAATCAGCCTTCAAGAAAGTTCTCTGATGCATTTTTTATTTTAAAAGCATGAATCCATCAGCGTTACATCAAAGGAAACAACTCACACTTTAGATTACCTTAGACTCACCTTAGACTCACCTTAGACTCACCTTACCTTAGACTTTGTCCTCACTTAACAGTTAAAGTACAATAAAACAAAATGCACTAGACATCAGTGCATTGCTCAGACACATCTAAACTTTTGTCAAGTAAATGATGTCCAATCATTGTCTGCAGCCAAACTTTTCATTCAAGTGCTATGTTTTGCTTAGCCCCCACATGACTGCATGCAGTATTAATTGTCAATCATTTTAGTTTGCCACCGCCAATAACTGGTAATCAAAATACCTTCATGCTTTTCATCTCACTCCATCATGAGTGAAATAAAGAAAGTGTTTTTTGATCCATGCACTTGCTAAATCTATATGTGTTGTATATAGTGTAAATGGATGTTTACAGTTGTATGTAGTATTCATGTAGACATTCATGCACGAGGAGACGTGACAAACCAGCACTATACAAGAGCTATACATCATAATATATACCGAGATGTTGACTTCATAGTGGGCTGAAAGACTAGATTATGTACAATAATGGTGTATATTAAATAATTATAACATTTTTGCAATGTTCTATCAAACAAATAACGATAATAATATATTCATCCTAGTATCATAGGTTTTTGTCACATGTACACAAATATCTTTTTAGACACACAAATGCCAAAGTTTTTTTTTTTGTACTGGACACATTTTTTTAATGAGGATTTAGTTTTTGTGTACACAGTTCTAAAAAGTTGGCACAGTAGCAGCTAGCCTGTACTGTACCCAATTCAGTATCAGCCTAACATACAGTTAGGTAACTCCTAATTGGCTTTATCGGTAACTTATTTATTTAATGATGCCAAGCCACCTACTAAAGCAGAGTGTGTACCAGATATGGAAAACTATATTATATTTGCTAATCCTATGTCCTTTAGTTAAAAACCCTAACACATCATTCATTATATTCACCAGTAACAACTAAGTGTCATTAATTTGACCCCTTGACTTTGCATACTCTCTCAACTTCACCATTTCTCCTTCATATTTCAGACATTCTAACAGTATGCTCAACAGATTCAATACATTGTTTACCCATAATATGAAGATACTTATTAGGCCCAAAGTGACCCTCTCTTAATATTTTCTTCCTTCCAAGTCCCAACCTGTCTCTGAATGTTTCCTATACTGCCCTACACTTTATAATCTTAGACAAACTCATTGTTTTAGCCTATAATTTACTCATAGGAACCATTACCTCTAAATCTCATCCAACTTCCCATTCTCCTTAACTCCCACATGTACAGGAACCCATGTAAATGTTACCGTCATCCCCATTGTGCACAACCGTGAGTGGAGTTGCAAAACTCTATATAAGATGTCCTGTCTTGGCCTTGATTTGAAGGACTGTAAACTCTTTAGCACAGCACTTGAATCAGAGCAAATTATTACTCTATCCGGCCTCACTTCCTCCACCCACTGCAATGCCAACCAGACACTCACAAACTCCACTGTAAATACTGATAAATGGTCAGAAATCCTCTTATGAATCATAACACCCCTCTTTGGTACACCAAATGTTGACCCTGAATGTCCAATTTGTGGATCTATCTGTAAATATTTGAAGGTGATCACTGTGCACTGAATTCAACCCACTACAAAACACCTCTGCTTGATCCACCCCCTCTATATCCTTACCTTTCCTGTATAACATTTCCACATCAACACTTGGCTGTTCAAGTAGCCAATGTAGACTTACTGTCAGGGACGGTTGGACTGAATACCGTTTCCCACATGATCCTGTAGATTTGCCCACTATGTACTCTTCATAACTTCTGAGGCCTCTCACCTATCTCCACCTGCATCACCACTGCAAAGGAGGTCCAAACGCCACACTAAATATTCTATGAGCGTGTTTGCACAACATCTAGTTTGTGTAGTCCTGGCTGCTGCCCTATATGCTATACTTCCATATGGTATACTTCCAATCCAAAACCGCCCTAATCAGTGCAAAAGATATATCCTTCAAGGCTCCACTGCTCGCCCCCCATTCCACTCCTACCAAACATTTCATCACATTTAATTCCTTCTTAAACCACTCCCAAACTCTACCTTCTGTCGCCTTCCTCCTGTAGCGTGGCGACTCGGCGTTCGACGTCGGCGGCCTTCTAGTGGCCATTGCGTATGTTTGTCCTGTTTCCCCAAGTCCTGTGAATGCACCCTTCCCTAATCCTACACACCTGCGTCCAGTTAGTTGGATATTTAAGCCCCTTGTGTGTCTTTTCTCCGTGTGTGTTATTGACCCTTGTGACATGTGGACTTTAGTTGTGCCCGTACCTTTTGCGCACGTACTCTTGTATATTTTCAAACTCCTTTTCTACGCAATCTACAATTTTGTTCATTAAAACAACGATTAGTTTGTTTTGCATCTCTGCATCTTGGTCCCGTTTATTCAACTCTAAGACACATCAAACCTTCTCCAATTTGTGCCTATACAATTTCAGAATGATCTCTTCCCCCACATTTTTCCTTGTAAAATATATTTCAATAACCGCCTCCCCAAGTAACTTTTCCTTTCACAACTTCATGAATTTGCCCCTGATAGGCCTTACCAAACACGTAACTCCCCCATCCCCCACCAGCCCTAATTCTAATTGAGCATAATATAGCAAAATGTTGATTCCTGCTATATCTCCCATTCACAGAGTCTGGCTAAATCTCTACACATTATATTAAAGTTTAGTGCAGACTCATTCCCAGCAGCCATTTCAATCTTTGTCCCACTACCATTATTAAGATGTACCAAATTTTTTGAAATCCAACCACTCCTCCAACACACAACCACTTTCATTTAAACTCTTCCCACCCAAAAAGTGGAATACAAGCGTCAACATCTCGACACCACTCTACATTTCCTCAGTCCTATTCCTTTAACATCTTCCATTGCAGATAATTCCAATATCAGACATGTATTATAGCATCGTATTATCATTTCACTAGCTTGTCCCTCCTACAGCACACCTCCACAACCACATACTCTAGCTCCTTTCCCAGTCCCAGGCTCCTATATGGGAGCACCTGTATAATACATGTAGCACAGCCTCCCCCACCCCCTGTATTTCCCACATATCCCTGAATCACAGAATCCAAATAAGTTCTAAGCCATGTCTTCTGAACACAAACAACCAATGGTTTGGGCACCATTTCGACAATGAATCGCTTAAACTCCTGTCCATTTGCTAACAGGCTTGAGGATTCCATTTTATTATTATAACCTGTTGTGGTAATATAACATATTTGATGTATTAATAGATTGTACACGATATAAGTGTAGGTATACATTGCATTTACGGAAATATTCATAGTTATTCATAGTTATAGTTATTTATAGCAGCACCATAAATATGGGAGAGGGCATCTGATCCTTTGTTTGTTAGGATTCTAGTTCATGACCGTCATGTGTTTGAAGTGGACAAAGATATATGGTAATGTGTTAAAGTCATCTTTGTATCTGTACTCCTCTTGTTACTTTTCTTGTAACCCTTCTTGTGAACTTCCTTAGTTAGAATGGTCACCTGTGGTTTCCTTATTCACCTAGGGGGAACAGACTTCCCTTTGAGTATAACATAATTGTCACGAGCTGGGTAGCACAGTGCCGTTTGTTGGTGGTATTCTGGGGAACACTTATTTTGAAGCACACCTTGGACACTTTGGATTATTACCCGCACCTGTTTTCACTTGGTGAATTAGGTGTGCATATGTCTCTTGGTTCTGTCATTTGGTGTGTAACTAACGTCTTTATGTAAGTACATTTCACATTTGTTCTTTATGCAGCTTCTTGTTTCAGCACCTTTGATTTACTGTTTATGAGTAGGTGTTATTTTGTTAGTTGTAAATAAATGTACTTCTTATTTCTTCTTCTTCTTACTTCTTATGTCTGCAAATGGTTCCAACTTCACTCACAGCCGTGACACGAATACTAGATGGAACCAAGGGAACATGAGAGCAGTATCTTGACACACCCCTAGACACACCCCTAGACTCCTTAAAAGTACTGACGATTTGTCAGTGTTAAGTTAGAGATACTTCACCGTCACCTTGGTGGCAGGGAACTTTGCCAGTAATTTAATAAACTGTCACTTGTGCAGAAACTAGTTTTCTCTCATTCTTACTTACAACGGTTAAGAAATAAATTGTATAGACATAAAACAGTGCCATTATAAACCATAATCAATACGAACCAACCCATGACTTCTGACTAGACTGCTGCTTGAGATCACTTCTCACTGCTTTCCATGTCAACCCTGTTACATACACATTTCATACTGCTGCCATCAATATCATCTGCATCTTTGCTGTCTCTTTCATTTCACGTTCACTGTTCTATTTTTCACAGCAGTTAACTACATTCTAACATTCTTGTGGATGAGGAGAGCCTACCTGCTTCATATGTCCTGATTCATGCAATCACCACGTTTTTCCCCCACTGCTACATCCTGCTGTCTGGTTCTGAACCATTTTAACTGCCTCTGCGTAGAACCCCTTCTGACCCAGCCTTACTGCATTATGTCACATCCTCCCAAAGTCACACTATAAGTACCCCCACGCTTACAACATTTCGTTGCCACAACTTCCCCAAACAATCCACAACTTTGATTTCCTCTACATCAAGCACATTGTCATGTCTCCCTACACACTGCTGCCTCATGTGCAATTCGCTGGCAGTTATAAAAACTTAATGATATAGACACATTAGGCCTTACATCATAGCTCATATACCAGGTTTTTACTCCCCCCTTCACTGAAACAAAGCGGTCTTAAGTTCCTCCTTAACCCCATCTCTTGACGTATGAAGTCTCCATGCTTCAGAATCCCACCACTTGTATAAAATGTCCAATTGTTTTCATCCCTAAATACACAGGAATTTCTGTAATCACTCCCTTTTTCTCCACGATCGGGTAAACCCCTCACTATCTGAACATCAATTTTCTAATTGAAACTTTCCGTTTTGCTGTAATTATATCACCAGTCACATTTGTATCGACAATGTTTCTGCAGGACGTTGGAGTGGGAGCTGTGAATCCGATCAAGTTGGGATCGGATTCACAGCTCCCACTCCAACGTCCTGCAGAAACTTGAGAACAACTCTCTACTCGACCTCATCTCGTTGCTCTGACCAACCTGTATTAACCTTGTCACCCCTCAAATCCACACTACTACTTATTCCTTGTGTTCTAACCGTTCTCCTCACCTGTTAACCTCTACTCCCTGCCAGCATTCCCTTTCCACCCCTTCTCTTACCTCGTCCACCTTCACCTCCACCACCTCCATTTATTTTCCCCATCCGCACATCGTTAACCTCCTTTTGCCATCTCCGGCGGATTCACAGTACAGCCGAACCTGCTTATGTTGGATTTGCAATGATTTTTTTCAAAACCAAACAACCGTATATTAATACTCACTCCTCGTCAAAGCTGATTCCAAACGCGTGTCTTCCTTGTTCAGTGGGTGCCCACGTCCATACCGTTTGGTGTAGTTAACGCCGTGGGCACCATCCATGAAACGCGAGAGCCCAATAGGTGCCCAAATGTAACGTTCAGTTACCGTTCATTTGGCTTCATGATTTGGCACATCCCCAGTTGAGGTAATGGCCCATCGCTAGTTCAGGTACGTAGGCTTGTTTAAAAAAAAAACTATTAATTAACAAAATAGACAGCACACAAACATCTGACTGGTTTTGGAATTAGCTTGATTGCAGATCACATCAATATGTATCAGATTAAATATCTATTAGAATAGTATTGCATTTTTGTCATTAGCCGCAGTAATTCTGAAATATAGGCTCCACATAACAAAATAAATGACAAAATAAATGTTAATGCAACTGTTGTCAGTGTTTGCATCTTTGCTAACTCACTGTTATAGTTGTAGAAATCTGCATTGCGTTACTGTTTAGAGGTCCCCAAAAACTTAATTTGGTACACCTGTGTACAATAAACGGTTTTGTAGCCTTGCAATACACTGGGTTTTCTCTGTGATCTAATAGACATAGTGTAGTGGCAAACCCTCCTGATAGCTCTTAAAGGCTAGTACTGGGAATTGCAGGTATTCTCCTAATACAATATGATATTATAAAATGTTTGCAATTTTCAATGTAAGATATTGAGATTAGATATTATGGTCAATTTGGATTAACATTTTCGAACATATTGCTAAAAAGTCTGCAAAGGAAAAAATAATTTTAAAATATTGTATTTATTATATTTTGTTTTTCCCCAATGTTTCCCCCAATATGTGTTCCCTTACATTTTAACAATGTACTGCTAGTGATGATGGCTTTGCCTCATCATAACATCACCGCAGGGTTAAGTGCAGGGTTGTCATGTCCTGGCTGGGAGCCCCTAGCCTACTCAATGCTTTGGGGCTCGCAGTCAGGGCATGCCACCTAGAGAGGCCTCTAGCCCTCTCTACGCCGCTGTGGGTTCCCCAGTCAGTGCCGCTGTGTTTAGTTGACTCTGATTGGGGAGCCTACTTAGGTTAGGCTACTGCCACACTTTAGGTGTGGTTGATTGTTTGTGTTTCCCAACGCTCACGGTTTGTCTCTGTTTAACCCCCATTTCAGTGAATACGCTACATGTTTCTTTGTACTTTGTTTAATGTTGGTTAGGACCTTTCATTTACATGTACAGTCCGTGTAGTTTGTTTTTTGTTATTGGATTAAACCCCCATTCACTTTCCACAATGTCTGCTTTTGATTTCGCCACGCACAACAGCCGTGACAAGGGTTTAATAAGATCAAGACATCATTCAATGAGAATAAAATGACATAACAACGGTCATGACATAAAAACAAGGAAATACCAATCACTGAACATTTGAGGGCTGGATTCAAACTCACACCAAAAATCTTATCATATAGAATCACAGGCTGTTCTAACTTGCGTGAATTACATCACAGCAACTTATAATGTAACTCAGTAAGGGAATGGCTCCATCCTGCCTGTATGCAAGCCCGACAACATCTGGGCATGCGCCTGATGAGACAGAGGATGGTCCTGGGGGATCTCTTCCCAGACCTGGATTAGGGCATCAGTGAGCTCCTAGACAGTCGGTGGTGTTACTTGGCGGTGGTGGACACACAGGTTCTAAATTGGATTCAGGTCTGGGGATCGTGAGGGACGGACAATGGCATCAATGCCATTGTCATCCAAGAACTACGCACTCTGACCACATGAGGCCGGATATTGTCCTGCACCAGGAAGAACCCAGGGCCCACTGCACCGGGTCTGAGGATTTCATCCCGGTACTCCTGATATGATCTGAAGGGGCTGCATGTACCGCCTCATGCTGCCAGTAGTGACAAGGACACTTGCCAACAAGCGTAACCAGTTGTGCAAAACTAGAGAAGAATCAGGAGAGAGCTACTGTCTGTGTCTACCCCCTTCAAAACCATTCCCTATTTGGGGGTTGTCTTGCTGTTGCCTCTCCAGTGCACCTGTTGTCATTTTCATTTGTACCCAAACAGCTGACATTGATTCTCTATAACACAGTTTTCTATTGCACATATTAAACCATATATAAGGAATACAATTACATTGTTATAGGGATTTTCCTTTGACTTCAATTATGTATTTGGTAATTTTATTCTCAGACACCTGCAAACCCAATGACATAGAGTTTATGCACGTCCATGGGAAGATGTTTTGATCAGGGGTGGTGATAAAGAACAGAAGTCATTTCCAATCCTGTGTGGGCAAAACTAATAAAAGCAGACAAACAAACATTTGATACAAATATTTAATGACACATTGAACGAAAAAGATATTGCTGAGAGCTTTTCTTACAGTTGCAGCTATTTAGTATGCAACATCTTAAACAACATTGAACATGTAAATATTAAATCAATGTACAGATGGGAGTCCATACATACATGTTTGTGTGTGTATGTGCATGTATATGCTTATATATATTTATATATACACAAAAGAAGATGGATATTTAAACTTAATGAAAGAATGAGTAAAAAGATGACATCAGCACCCAAAAACACTTGTTTTTGCTCAATGAAATGTGTAGACAGCATCTTGCTTGTGCTGTGAATAGTTGTTTCAAACAATGCCTTTATTGTTATTTACTATAAATCACAGGCAAGTTGTTATTTACTTAAGCATTCAGAAGAGTGTTTAGTCAAAAGATACATGTGTGTCTGGGTGTCTTAAACTCATTTGGTTGTGGCGTTGGGTGGTCCAGCAATCTGGACCTCTACCTGTTGTTCGCTGTAGCTGTGGCTCTGAGCTTAATGTGGGGAAATGAAGGTAGATGCTGGGAGAGCTGTGGGTCTGTTTCACAGCTGTCAATTAAGCAATAGAAAAAGAATACACATTATTGAATCCATCATTCACATGTTTAGAAACCAAATAACTTCACAAATGTTAAAAGTATTTTTAAATGTAAACTGCCCACATAAAAGAATCAAAAACACATATTAATATTCTAATCATAGGTTAAGACAAAAAGCAACAATCGAATAAGTAATACCTCAGTGACTACCTCTTCGACCCTCCCTTCAACTTCACAGCTGCTCATGCAGTCGTATTCCTCCAGCTCTTGCTCATCCTGACCAAAAACCACACAGGAGTTTGGACCCAAAGCTGTGTTGTACGTCTGCGTGAGGGACTGACGTCTCTCCTCCACCCTTGCCGGTCTTTGCCTCTGTATGCTTACGTGTCCCGCTGCAGAGATTGAGCAAATTCAAGAAGAAATGTATGAAAATAGTATTGATATGCAAATATATACATCTTAAGAATTGATGGACTGCACAATAATACAGAAATACTGTTTATCCACATATAGACAAATAAATGTCATTATGAGTTACATCTGGGTCTCAAAAACCAACACAAAGCTGTCCAGGGGAAAACAATGCTGGGCCATCTCTCTAACCTGATGTATATTTTACATCAGCAGGTGCTGGTTTTATACTGGACCCCTAAGCATTGTTGGTATGGCATGACCAAGATTAGAACATCTGGACACAATTACGTAGATGTACTATGACAGTGGCTCCAAACCTTGGTCCTCCAGTACCCCCAACAGCACACATCTCTTGTAGTACTGCCCAAGCATACCCAATTCAACTCAATGTGGGCATGACAATTACTTTGCAAGTTAAATGAGGTGTGCTTGGCTAGGGAACCGCTATAGTATCAGGCAGTGACATAGACTTCTTGGGTGCCCCAAAGGTGAATCTCCCCAAATAGTCATTAGAATTGGTTAACCTTGACTTTTCAATTGAATAATTACAGGACAACATACAGTACACGTGGTGGCATGGGCTCTGGCATGCATGATGGAAAGGATTCATGGTAAGAAGGTCCTGGAGTGTTAAGGAGGCCAGACAACGTCTCCAAGTATGGCCAGCACTTGCAGGTTACATCAATATGCAAGGATTTCCCCCCATGCACATGTTCATGCCCTTTAGAATGTAGCCATGACGACAAATTGGTAGGCACCACATGTACCTCTTCCTGGTGTCTGTGTGTACATTACATGGAAGAAAAAAATAAAGAATGACCCCAAAAGTGAAACCCCCAAAAAGGGAGAAGTGACATGAAGAGAAAAATAGGCATTCTAATCTTAGTTAGCAAAACTGTTCACTGTACTACGGATTTGGTCCACAAAATCGGACCCTTCGCTGTCCATTGCCAGGAACACGCTTTCAAAAAGAGACAGGACTGAGATAAAGGCAGAAGAAAATAGAACTATTACTAGAAAATAGACTTGCTTGTACTCTTGCTCAAGACTAAATGATGATATTTTAATATTTTCTGCCATTGGAAGCGATACAGTTTTTACTGCGTGTCTGTTCACACTTCAACCATCTCTGGTGTACATGCAAGGGCAGGTGAAATGGTCCACAATAAAATGTACAATACGCAAACTCAAGGAAGCTTCTTTGGAATGTGTCCCCATTTATTGTTCCAGACTGAAAAGTATTTCCAATGAAACAGATTATTGCATAGCCTAGTTATTTAAATTAATGCACTTACATTTATCAACATAAAGGTTTAAAGTATATAAATGCCAGTCACAAAAAGAAATGTTGGATGTAATGCTGGCCATGACACTGAAATTAACATAACACAAGGGTTTCTCTTAATTGAAACTTCAAGGAAAGCAAAATGGAAATAGCTTACATTAACACTGGGATTTATGAAATGCATCAAGAAAACACTAGGCTAACTTCTAACCACACCTTGCTCACAAGTGTTGTAGTGGAAAGATTCTTCTTTCACCAGTTAGGTGCTGGGTGGAATAGGTTTATAGAAACCATCCTTTACGATCTCCCCATCGTGTAAAGGCATGCAGTCTCGGCAACTAACCACAGTTTCCGCTTGTTGGCGGATGTTACAGATTTCATTCACAGTTTTGGCTGTTACCAAGCACTCCAGTTGTACAGTCTCTTTCCATTGCTCCTCAGCCATCCTTTTTTGCATTTGCCAGTTTAATGCAGAAGTTGGCTGTGGCATTGACTGTAGAATAGCCTCTTGTTTCTGCGTGTTTTGGTCTGCAGAAGCATAAAGGGTACTTTCTATAATACTTGTGAACATACCATTTTAACATTCATTTTTCGTTGACATACAGTTGCCCCTGTCATTTTCTCCAATCAACTTTTGACTCTAAATGAAAAAGACAATACTACCCCCATATTCCAGCTTGTTAGCTACAGTACTGTTCATCAGGGACAATAAAATGGCAATGACTTCGACCATGGCACTTACTTTGTCAAAGGTAAGGCAAAAGTTATTTTGCTACCTTTTTGCCAGCTATTCAGTCTTTTTTATGCGGGAGATAGAATGCTAACTAGCTAATTGGACATATCTTTTTGTGTGTCTGGGAGATGGCCAGCTAAGTACTGTGAGAATATCTGTGTTAATTTACTGCCAGTACACAGCTGGACCAATGGGTAGCTAGCCACAAAGAATGCCCGTTGCATAGCAGCTTAAGTTAGTCAAACTTTACAGAATGAGCCCATGCAAATGGCTGCCGGTTCTGTAGTTTGCAAGTAATGCTAGTTAGCTACAGTACTGTTTATGCAGGGACAATGAAATGGCAATGACTTCGACCATGGGACCTATTTTGAAAAAAGATAAGGCAACATTTATTTTGCCACCTTTTATAGCCATTCAGTCTTTTTTTGCAGGAGATAGGTAGCTACCTAGCTAATGGGACATATCGTTTTTTGTGTTTGGGAGATGGCCAGCTAAGTACTGGGAGATTATCTGTGTTGATTTACTGCCAGTAAACAGCTGGACACTGAATACATTTCCTCGGAAATTGTAGCTTTTCTAGTTTATGGTATGGTTCTTGTTTTTCTTCTAGAGAGAGTGCAATAAAACAATCTAAAATGAACCGTTCTATAAAGTTAGTCAGGGATGGTTCTTAGATGCATGTGAGTCATCATTTAAACAAAGATATTCCATTCCACCAGTAAATATTGAATATCTATATTGGAATATAATGACAATACAATCTCAAAATACACTGTTTTTTGTCAATTATTTTAAGTAATAAGGTAATATTCAAGTAATAGTCACAATATTACACAATATATCACAATATATACAAACCACTTGACATTGCCTCCTACCTGTTTCAGATTGAAGCAATGAAACTTGGGGCCCTGTTCATGTTCAAAGAAGGGGTAAGAGTGAATGTCATCGAATGATTGACCAACTGTCTGCTCATTGTTAAATAACATAATGGTTGGATACGTAGACTGCCACACAGGATGCTGGTTATCTAATCATGCCAAGAACAACTATCATCAGTAGTTAGATGGGGTAAACAGCTACAAATGCTAAAGTGTCAGCAGAAGCAGAAAGTCACCACAATTGCAGTCATGTTTACATTAATTAATCAAATGTATTTATAAAGCCCTTTTTACCTCAGCAGTTGTCACAAGGGGCTTTTACAAAAACAGCCAGCCTGAAAAGGAGCACACAACAACAGTGTTGAAGGCCAGTGGCAAGGAATAACTCCCCATGGGTGCCGGATTTAGGAAGAAACCTAGAGAGATGCCAGGCTCGGAGGGGTGACCAGACCTCTTCTGGCTGTGTTGGGTCATGTTTAAGTACCAATAATAATTTATAAATGTATATGGGCTGTGTCCAGAGTCTGTAAAGCTTAATCTAGGTCACTAACATGACCAGAAGGGACAGTCCAGTATGGGATGATAAGGCCTCATATGCAGAGCTAAAATCCACTGGTATGGAAAGCCTTTGGGTCTCAAAATGACTTGAATTTCAGTACTTGAATTTGTTAACTAAATTACTTACATGTACATTTTTTTAAACATATGGATTACACTATATTGCGTAATGCATACGTCACAGTGATTCATTTGTATGTGTGTGATAATGCCGGGATTGTTGTGTGTCATACCTTTTGTTGCAGGAAAGGCAGTACGGTAAAAAAAAGCTAGGTGCTGGATATAAACAAAGTTCTTTACTAATAAATACATAGCTATCAATAGAACATCATGTTTAAGTAGGAAAGATAGCTGACGATGGATACAAATTTTTTTTATCCCCAACAAAAACACATATCAAAACAAAAACATCTATTTAAAGTAAATAGCTAAGTAAGACAAGGTAAGCAAGGAGTAAAGAGTTCAATACTTCCAATCTGTACCAGTATTTTAGTTTTCGGTCATATTTGAACCCCGGTCCATTCAGCTAAAACAAAGGCTATAGAGGGTATCAACATTAGCTAGTTTGCTTGGGAGAAACTGGGTAAGCTAGCTATCTTTTTTGTTATATTATGTTATTATGGTTATATTTTATTTACGGTTTTGATTAGTTAGTTCATACAAGTGTTTATTTAGACAATATAGTCTGCAAAAATTGGGTTATTAGGTCATGTTGCCGCAAAGACTACCCAGTCATGAATTATTTTTGCATTGTTCCTATGCAACAGTTGCTTTATCAAAAGTGGTTTCCATGCTAGCTGGCTGATGTATGTGTCAATTGCTAATTTGAAAGTCAAGGCATGCTCTCCCAGTCACATCAAGAAAAGGAACTGTCATGTGAGGAGATGCATTATAACTTGTTTTTGCTTCTCTATTGGCATTTAACAGGGTGTTTCTATGATGATAAAAAAAAATCAGATTTTGCCTGGCTCATATTGTCTCTCTCATTGTTGCCTACAGCCAGGAAAGATCACATATCAAAAATGATCTTCCGAGTTCAGACGGGCACAACGCTTGCTCATCTCTATTAAAGGTGTCAATAATATTGCAGATTACAGCACTGTTAAACTATATTCTGAAAATGTTTGAGAAATCTGTTTTAGCATGGCAGGGAATAAACTGTTCCAGCTGATTGACTTGTAAAGCCACATAACCACTTTGCATTCAATTCACTTCTTACTTCAATTTTGCACTTTTATTTTCTCCCTGAAATTATATTTTACCTAAATATCAGCCATTTCAGACATCTAGCATGTCTGCCTCGATTTCCACAATAGCAATGGTCAAGTTTTTATCTTGTTGGGATAAATCAACAACTTGTTATCAGGGAAGGTAAATACCAGGCTTTGTATAGTGACCTTCTTTTCTCTCTTTTTACCTTCTTCCTCCGTTTCTCAAAATACAATATTTATCCCAGTCTGTTTGAGTTCACTCACCCTGATCATTGGGTCTACTCGCTCTGGCTCTCAGGTGGATTAGTATAGGGCCTCACTGACATTACATTGATCATGAAATATGCATGACACTATCAAAGGCAAGGGCGAGAGTGAGGCGGCATCTCAACAAGACCTCTCAACCCGAGGCTGATGCTACTCATTAAATAATAAACCACTCATCACCATGCACTGCTCTGGATAAGATAATAATTGAACCCACATTTTAATGTATGAATGACAATAAGTGCTGATTGTGTATGTGCTTTTCATACCCAAAACTCTCTTCTGCTGTCCTAAACATGTAGTGTTATCTGGAATGCAATATATGTTACATACACTTTATGGAGAAAAGTATTAAGCCACACCTCTTAATCACTGAATTCAGGTGTTTCATGCGGTCCTATTGTCACAGGTCTAAACAAATCAAGCACCTCGCCTTGCAATATGCCATTTGTGAAAGAATGGGTTGTTCTAAAGAGCTCACTGAATTTGACCGTAGTACTGTAATAGGATGTCACTGTTGCAACAAGTCGGTTTCTAAAATGTCTTCCCTCCTAGATTTTCAACTGTAAGTGATATAATTGCAAAGTGGAAGCATTTAGGAACCTCAACTACGAAGTGGCATTTCCTGCCGTACTGCAATGTGCCATCTGTTAAGTTTAGTGGAGGAGGGATAATGCTATGGGGTTGTTTTTCTGAGGTTGGCCTAGGCCCCTTAGTTCCACTGAAGGGAAAAGTTAATGCCTCAGTTTACCAAGACATTTTGGGAAATTCTATGCGTCTAACTTAGTGGGAAAAGTTTGGGGAAGGCTCTTTTCTGTTCCAGCATCACTGTGCCCCAGTGCACAAAGCAACGTCAATGCTGGCCTGCACAGTCCTGACCTCAACCCTATCAGAAATCTTTGGGATGAACTAAAACAGGGATTGCGAGCCATGCCCTCTCGTCCATCATCACTGTCTGACCTCACCAATGCTCTTCTGGATTAATCGGAAAGAAATGCCAACAGACACACTCCAAAATGTTGTAGAAAGCTCTGTATTAATGCCTATGGATTTAGAATGGGATGTCATACAAGCTCCTGTGGGTGTAATATGTAGGTGTCCTAATACTTTTGTCCATATAGTGTATTTAAATCCTTGCTGACTTGATCAACCAATAGTTTCTCCTCAAGGTAATTTCATAACGACAAAAGAATGTGGAAATTCTACTGATGGCATTGGGTCAATGACTTTGAAGGGGTTCAATCACAGATGTGAGGCGTGTTGTCTTTGTCCAGATAATAAAATTTAGTAAGACCGTCATTTCTTAACTCTAATTGCAAAGTAGATACATTTAACAAATTTTTGAAATGTCACATGATCCACATTAACTGAGACTGCCCTATTGTCTCTATTGTCTTTCAGGAATTTGGTGCATGAGGCTGGATGTGCATTCTGTGCTGATTGTGATTAGGTGCACCTCTGTGGCAGTATAAAGACAGGCTGGTCCCATTCACATACTACTATCCCTATATGCACAACTTTAACATTAATAAATTATCTTTTGTTTTCCTTTATTTTGTTTTCCTTTATCCATGCGTCACAGTTTATGAGCCGTGTCGCGACGTTAATATACAGTTAATATACAGTAATATACGTTAATTTCCAGATGTCTCTGTGCTTTTCCAAGTTTCTTTGTATTAAATAGCATATTTATATTAGACCAAACCTTCAGCAGGTCCCCTCCAAAACTGTCTGTCTTCCAATCACATAAGCATTTTTTATATCCTAACCTTATATGGCCTGGTATAGAGTCTTGGTTCCACACAAACTCTTGTTGGGTTTCCTGGGGCACCTCATCAATTGATACCAAATATCAAACCTCATATTGCAGATAGCGAAGTACCATGCCTATCTGTTGGGTCCGTTAACAAGTGGATAGAACTAAAATACATCTATATTATCTGGGAGATGCATGCTTTCTCACAATATCATACTTTAAATGCTTTCAAAGAGCATTTCCATTTTTGCACCACCAAGCAACACAGAAACAGCCTCTTCTAACTTTAAAAGCAGAGGCCGTTTTGGTCCGTATTGAGTAAAGAAATTATAAAAACAAAAAGTCAAATGACATTATATCCTTTTTCTGGTGTCTTATAAACGACAACATCCACGGGAATACAGTTACAGGTTTTTGTCAAATAGATTTTGTGATATTTACACAATTATTATTGTTAAAGATACCGTGGCGGCTGCTATGGGATTAGAAAAGAACGGCCGCTATGGGATCTAAAGGGTTAATCTGTCAAATATCTCGTAAGAGTCCACAAAATGGCTTTGCTGCGATGCTCCCTATCCAACCTGACAGAGCTTGAGACGATCCACCAGGAGGAATGGGATAAACTCAATATTTTAAAGGGGCACCAAGCTTGTAGCGTTATTCCCAAGAAGTCAGAAGGCTGTAATCTCATAGCCATATGTGCTTCAAGGAAGTACTGAGCAAAGGGGTCTGAGTATTTGTAAATGTCATACTATTCTATTTTCCAAAATATGAAAACAAATTTTTGTTTGGTCATTATGGGATATTTTGTTTACATTTATGAGGAAAATATATTTTGAATAAATTTTTGAACAGGTATGTACAGTATGCTGCAGTGCAAAGTGAATTGATGTCCTAAGGAAACTGTAATGCCAACATAAAGATGTAGGGTAAACAATTGCATGTCAGAGTAGCAAGTTCTTGCAGTTCACTAAAGCAGTGACTGCGATGCATGGTCTGAACTGCAGGACATTACGGTTCAGCCAAGCTATCTGCCGGCAGAGGTGCTAATGAATGCTAATTACACAAGTGGGTCAATTATGCACTCCACAGTTCATGATCAGCACCACAGTGCTACCACATTACCAACAGCAACAACCCGCCTCCTTAAAATAGATTCAATCAAAACAGTGTAATAAAATAATGAATTAAGTCATACCGTGACCAAAGGTAAAATGATCTGTTAATCATATAATGAGTTGTACAATTATGTGTTCCCTAACTTAGTCTTGTAATCTGTTCAAGTGTACCTTTTAGCCACTGCCTCCAGACATGTTTTTTTCCCCAGTGTTTAGACATGTTGATATACAATGTAATCATGAATTTGCTTAAGTAAAATAACACATTAGGTATTCTGGCATAGGTGTCTGCTGTGACCATGCAAGCTTTCAATATTCAGCATAGTGCATAGAAACTGGGGATAAACAGAATGTTATAAACACTATCATCTCAGAATATTTCTCAAATGGTCATTAATGTTTCAACTCAATCCAATTCAAATGAAGATTCAAGAAAGGGATTTTACTGAAAGGTGAACAATGTTCTATGTTACTTTGGTTCAGTCCAAAGAGGTAAAAGGGTAACTCGCTACCCAAAATGATTTGTTTTAAAGGGTGACTTAAACAACAGCTTTTATCAACCATGTGTAGTAAAATAAAATGAATTTAGGTTTTAAGTTTTTGGGTGAAAGTAAGCTAAAAGTATTTATACAGGGACGTTTTCAAAATGATGGGGAACCCTAAAAACAATGCATAAAACAATGAGTAATATTAATCCAACATGGAACCGATAATCTCACATTTAAATTAACAGTGCACTTTGACTGTTCGACTACTTTTGCAGTTTACGTTTGCTTTTTCGACTATTTACATTGGTGAAGAGTCGATCGACAAATTAACTTTTTATGGATGCCCAGGGAATTTTGTCTGTTTGTGTGGCGCTCATCTCTTGGCGCTTGCTTGTCACTATGCCCCCTCCTTAAGTCTTTTTTTGCTCTAGCCTTTCTGCCTCCCCGCTGCAAAAAAGAGGTAGCAGAACTTGCCAAAAAGCATTATTCGTTTTATTTTTTGGAAAACATTGCTTCAGACTGTTTGAATCACAGAAAGATGCATCTTGGCAGCAGAAATTAGACAATTATTTTCCCATCACAGATAATGAAAAAATGTTTTGGCTACTCCTACTTGTGTCCTGATTCTACCAGCCTTTCATCCACAAAATATTGAATGACCCTCGTCACTCTCTTACCTTGAGTTGTGTAGCTACTGATGAGGAACATCAAGATCTATGTGGAAATTGTGCAGTCCCTGGGTGCTTTTGCTTTCAGGAAGTGTTTCAAAGCACATCCTCGGCTAAAATGAAAAAAAATATATATATATAATTAAGAATGCTAAAATGGAAATATTAGTAACACTTGTTTGCCACAAAAACTATTCGTTTCTCACAGCCACATGTGTGTATGATTATTGAGCCTTGAGTATTGGGCATTGAGTATTGAGTATTTTTCATTTAGGGGTCACAAATTTAAATTAACTTTAATTTACCATTACTTTCATAAAATAAAACTATACAACTGCAGACCAGGATTGACGTGTTTAAATATAATTAGCTTAAAACATCTGGTTTCCACATTTGTATTTAACTGAATTATATATGTCTTTTAGTTCCAGATAATCATTTCTTCATGTGCTTGTGCTGATGTTTTTGTAATGTAGGGCTGCAATTTGGGCAATTTACTAATCTTTCCCCAAATCATCCAAAGCCACCAGACTTTATTTAAACTTGGTGCAGAATGTGCAAGGTTGTCACCTGAGGGCCACTTCCATTAAGTGACCAAAGCAGGAAGATAATTTGATTTGCTATTAGGTCAAGCAGCTTCTGTTGGACCTGAAGACAAATCCTGTGACTGCACAAATTGTGACTGCAAATTAGCCAGTTGGTGTGTATATTTCTAGGGAGTATGTGAGCAAATGAGATAAGGTTGATTTGTAAGCCTCTGCCTCTTGTTATGTGTGTGTATGTATATATATATATATATATATATATTTATTAAGGATAGGAATCGATGAATAAATGAAAAAATTATCAAAAGCTTTTGGTTGGTAATGACAGCTTCAAGACACCTCCTGTATGGAGAAACTAGTCACATGCATTGCTCTGGTGTGATTATGGCCCATTCTTCCACACAAACAGTCTCATGGTTTCGTGGGCCTCTTCTATGAATCTTGATCTTAAGTTATTTTCATAGATTTTCAATGGGATTTAAGTCAGATGATTGGCTGGGCCATTCTAGCAGCTTTATTTTCTTTCTTTGAAACCATTTCAGAGTTTCCTTGGCTGTGTGTTTGGGATCAATGTCTTGCTGAAATGTCTACCCTTGTTTCATCTTCATCATCCTGATAGATCGCAGCAGATGTGTACGTTTGTCCATTTATCCTTCCTTCAATTATGTGAAGTTTGCCAGTTCCATTTGCTTAAAAGCAGCCCCACACCATGATGTTCCCACCTCCAAACTTCACTGTTTGTATGGTGTTTTTATAGTGATGTGCACTGCCATTTGTCATCCAAACAGTTACATTTTGCCCTCATCTGACCAAACTGTATTATCCCAGTATTTCACTGTAATGAAATACAGTCAAGCAATGTAGTCTTGCATGGTAAGCGTGCATACAGGACATGGCGGTGGAGTGCATTACTTACTGCTTTCTTTGAGACAACAGTACCTGCTAATTCCAAGTCTTTTTGAAGCTCTCCCCAAGTGGTCCTTGGCTCTTGGACAACTCTTCTGATTATTCTTTTCTTTCCATCGTCAGAAATTTTGCCAGGAGGACCTGGGCACATTTGTGGTGAAATTTTTGTCTTTCCACTTTCGTATTATGGCCCCAACTGAGCTCACTGGAACATTCAGAAGCTTCGAAATGTGTCTGTAACCAATGCCATCGTTATGTTTTGCAACAATTAGGTTGTGAAGGTCTTGAGACAGCTCTTTGCTTATACCCATCATAAGATGAGTCTTGTGTGACAACTTGGCAATGATAACTTTTTGTAGGCCATCAGTTGGGACTGTAGCAGCTGATATTTATTTGCACTGACAAGCGGCTGGATTCCTTTTTGCGCCCTCTTTTCTTCATGTGTTCAATACTTTTTCCATGTGTAATTTCATGTCTATAGCACCTTTGGAAATATATTTACTGAGACAAATGGTGACGTGTTCAATACTTATTTCACCTGCTGTATATTTATATACACATTAGCCATAGCATTATGACTACCTGCCTAATGTTGAATAGGTCCGCCTTTCGCGGCCAAAACAGCCCCGACCCGTCGAGACATAGACTCCACTAGGCCTCTAATGGTGTGCTGTGGTATCGGGCACCATAACGTTAGGAGCAGAAGATACTGAAAGTGCTTAAAGTTACAAATTGTGGCCTCCATGGATAGGACTTGTTTGTCCAGCATATCCCACAGAGCCTCAACTGGATTGAAATCTGGAGAATTTGGAGGCCAACACTTCAAACCCTGACCAATATGGTGCCCTGATAATGTTGGTTATGTCTTGATTAGAGCAAGTTTCAATGTGATCGTTGGAGAATATTGTCCTTCTTGCCAATCCTCCTCAATTGGTACTCATTCAGTCAGGCACTGCCTTGTTTGGTTGAAACATCTTAAATTTGGCCTGAAAAGCAGAATTTTGTATGTTTAGCCTTTTTAGATATTTTGTTTTCTAACCATTGCCTTATTCATTAGATTTTATTGGTCATTTGTAGAGGAGCCATTATTCGAGGCACCTGTCTTTGTTGATTCTTGATTAACAATTGTACCTCAATAAAATGTTATTTTTTTCTGAAACTAATCTAAATGTCTATGTTATCTGCTTGCCCGTAAAGTTATTGTACAAATGCTAGTCAGACATTATATCCAGACATTCAAAGTTTACAGCAAGAATAGACTACGCAGTGTTTATACATGGGCTTGTCTTTTCATTTATTCCTGACAAACTCCACAGTCCATATGGATGACCATAATTGCATTAACTTGTTGCTGCCATTACACACAAGAAATTCTACTTGATTCTGTGTAGTGTTTGATTCAAAACAGCAATACAATATGTTTAAGCAGTGATCTACGCTGTTAAAGGGGCACTGTTTAGAATCATGATTCTCAGATTTACAAGACCAATAACAAATAATAAAAGAATAACACCACTTGTCTGCTACTTCTCTACCCTTAATGAACGAGATATGAAATTAAAACCTTAACTGCATACGTCTTCGGGCATTCAGTAGTACAAACAAAAACAGAATACAGAACATATGGCCCTTTTTAATTAAACACTAAGAATAGTGGCAACTAAGCTGCTATAACATTTACACAGTAGAAGAAAAAAAGTTTAACTTTGCTAAGACAGTGCGGGGCATATTTAAGTTCAATTTTTAACGGCCTATGTAAAACAAAATGTATGTCTGGTAAGCAAATGGGTAACCTGCCATTTTGAGGGTTCAATACTCCAGCTGACCCCATTTTCTGCATATGTCATACTGTTGCCAATGCCTTTGTTATCCACCGTCATTTAGGCGAACTGTATACACCGTGTCTCTGGGCTGAGCACCCTTGAAGATAATTTGAATAACATACAAAATGCCCTCCTTGATTTCCAAACACTCAATTCCAGTATAAAACAATTGCTAGCTTTTCAATCAGAAATTACATTCACCTACCTCATCCACAAACATTCTCGCCTTAAATGGATCTGAATTTTATCATGTTGAAGTATTTGGTTGGACCATTCAACCTCATTGCAGACGTACACAAGCCACCTTTAATCTAAAAACAAACACAGCATCCTTCAACTCTCCTGCAAAAATGTCTCCTTGTCAGAAATGACAAATATGCCACTCTTGGAATTTGGTGACATATGTACAGGTTCCCAGCAGTTAATTCCCTCAGTACATTAGATGTATGTCACCACTTTGTCTCCTGTCCCCACCAGTGGCTCTCTGTATAATGCCATGTGGCTTGGTCAGTAGGGCATGTTGCTTATGATACCAGGTTTGTGATTATGAAAAATAATCTAAATGATGCTCTGGGGAAGAGTCTGCTTGCCGAGAGAAATGTGATGCAAATGTTGCAAAACCACATAATCAAGTGAGTGAGAGCTAAAGGGTTGAAAACACAATGATGTTGTTTGAAATAATGTCTGATCCAGAATTACATTCCTTTTTCTGGAGAAGGCCACCTTTGTGGTTTCCAATAGAAGAATACACAGTATAATAATTATTGAAAAATAATAAATGTATGCCCATAATACAGCATACATAAATAACAGTTCAAGACTTGTTCTGCCAAACAAATGTACAACCTATATGCTCTCTCCCCTCTCCACAATGGTGTTTTAAGCCCTTATGAGGCATTCTCTTTTTGTGTCACTGTGTTCTCCGGACCCCATCAGGGAACACGACAAAGTGTTACAGCATGTCTTTGTAGGGAGTGCTATTGATAGTGCTTTCTTTCCCTCCGTTTGTTCATAACAGATTTCCGGGGGTGTAGATGCGCTATAGGGCTGGGCAACCATTCTCCTATATTGTAGCAAGGTCCATTTATTTATTTGGGTATAGGATGAGGCCCATATCTGTCTCTTTCTCTTCACCAGGAGCCAAGCGCTCTTGGGTGCGGAGCTCCACGACATACACCGATAGTTACTGGGAAGGGAATTCTGGATATATGAGTGGAGTGGAGCACCCTGGACTTGGTGCCCTGTCGGCCCCCCATTCGTTCTCGCTGAAGAAAAGCATCGGGAGGCCATGCTAGAGGCACACCTACTTATAAAGGGACAAGTGTGCCCCGATTGGCAGAGCTATGTGCATAATAAAATATTCAGTGACAGCCGTAAACCACCCTCTAGGGGGCTCTGCTCCACTCATATAGCCTGAGTTACATTTCCGGTAACTATGTAACAACGTTTTAACTCATAGAGGAGGAAAAACAGCATAGTTGGCTGCTCGTACCTTCGTTTTTGATACTATACCAAACCTTTCATCTAGTTCATTCAACACTGCATTGCATTCCATAAATGGACTGAAAACCGTTTTTTTACCCCCTTTTTATGTCTTACATATGAGTAAATGCACTCGCATATGAACTTCTTAAATTGTAATTTGCATGTGCAACAACCAAGGATTTTCCCGAATTGTCATCAGCTGACTTCTTACGGCTGGTTAAAATCTGTATATGTTGCGATTTCTCTGTACTGTCCTTTTACTGCTCAACATTCCAAAGAGGTTTTGTTGGACGGACTTTCTTGGTAAACTGGCACTTTTTTTTACGCGGAGCTTTTTTGTTACATAGTGGCATGGCACTGCCAGATGAGAATCAGTGTTTTTTGACATCCAAATGTCAGATCTTAGGCTCACTCATGAAACCTTCATCACCTCAGCCTTCTTCTTGGTCTCAACATACACTGTATGACCAAAAGTATTTGGAGACCCGAACTTCACACCTTTATGATCCATTCCAAGCCATAGGAATTCATTTTGAGTTGCCATGGAAACATTTGGTGAAGCTTCCAGTACTGTTTGAAACGCTGTGGTGCGTGATGCAACAGATGATTAGCATTCGGTGGCCAACATTGTGAGTTTAGGGACATTTCATGAATGGACTTGTGGCAAAAGTATACTATGACTATACCACATTTAAAGCCACTGCTCTGTACAAACCATTAAACTGACAATGTTTGTCTATGGAGATGTCATAGTTATGGATATTTTACATTTGAGTAAAGGGTGTGGCTGAAACTGAACTTAATAAATAGTATGAGTGTCCACATAGTTCCTCCCATGTAGTGTCTCTCTTGGCTTGGCTTCAAAGCCTTCTTACTTGGAAAGATGTAGTAGGCTCGATCAGGCTGACAAAATCCCCAAATCCTTTATCCTCTTCCAGACAGAATGGTTAGGTATCCATTACAACCATCTCCACTAGAGTTTCATCTAGATCTTGTCGCCAGAACACAGAACACACAAAATATTTCATGAATGTTATTAACAGACAAGCTTTCTTCAGTGTATCATGTCAAACATTGTAGC
Organism: Novumbra hubbsi; assembly: GCA_016801125.1. NCBI lineage: Eukaryota > Metazoa > Chordata > Actinopteri > Esociformes > Umbridae > Novumbra > Novumbra hubbsi. Next base: position 8,526 of record JACXGK010005461.1, on the reverse strand, counting down.
ATATGTGTCACGGGTGTGGTGGGGGCAGGAACCAAAAGCTGACATTTATACAAATAAGTGAATCTATTAAACTAACAAAAACTTACTTTACACAGATAAAATCAAAGTTGCTGAAAGTCGCTGAAAACAAGCAGCTAAACAATGCAACTAAACCTACACCAAAACGTGCCGGGACAAGTCTCAACAAATACCAAACAAATGATGCCCATTTTGATCAGCAGAAGAGAGTTCAGCTTTGCAGAAAAATAAAGGTGCGTATGCAGTGCCGGCCCTATTCGGGGCCCTATGCAAAATGTTATTTGGGGACCTCCTTTCCCCTAATGGTTTGGTGCTCACTAGCAGTCTGGGGCCCCTGGCCGCTTATGTTGCTTCAGTCTAGGGCCGGCCCTGCGCATATGATTTACTAAAACTGGTTTTCTTCTTAATTTCAGAATATTTAAACTTAGTTTAGAATGTTTTGCTATGCCCAGAAATGTCATTTTGCAACATCATTAGTTAATAGACAAACGGGTTTCAATCACTTATCTGAGGCTAATACTTCTACTTCTTGCATGCGCAGCCTGTTTCAAATCACCCCACAGCATCTCAAAAGATCCGGCTTTGACTTGCCCATTCCAGAACTCCCCATTTATTTCACGATGCACCATGAAATGTTAGAAGCATTGCCTTGCGGTTGAGTTCTGTGAACAGCAGTTTGGTTAACAACATCAATTTAGTGGTAGTTCCAAAGCTGAACACAACTGCACCGCTCTGGGTGAATTTTGGTTACAAGCCAAATTAACAGATGTGCGTTTAATCATTTGAAGGAGCCAATTTTCCAAATTTGCTCCAAAAAGGTGTCTCTCAAAAGCACAAACACCACACATTTGAGGAATCATCTCCGGAATCACCACGTGCATGTTTACAATATTATTAGGCTTACACTATAATTATAATAGTAATCATAAAGCAACATTTTATAATCAGACTTGACTATAGGCTCCAATCGAAAAACATTTGAAATCGTGGCTATGATTGCAATGATGTTATGGGTCAATTCAAGCAAAACAATAATGCATTTGTTAAAAAGACTAGATAAGAGATTAGATAACATTAGATGTAGGTCAATTAGATAATATTATTTGCCATAGATCACTGGAGTTGTTTCAGATCAACCACTAAATGTAAACCAAATAAAAAAATGAAAAAATATAGTCAGCCTGCACACAAAGTCCAACCAAGCTTTGATTTCCTGAATAGACCCAACACCTCTAAACTGTAAAGGTGCTGAGAGCTGCCACAATGAGAGATTAGGGTTAATTATTTGGCTCAGGGACAGAACATACTTTTTCATACTGTAAGCTTTGGGATCTGATCCAGCAATCTCTCACATAGTGGGCATATGTTTCAACAGCTAGGCAACTGCTGGGCAAGACGCATCCCAGATAAAGATTCAAGAATCCTTGTTTTCATAATAAAATACATTGTCATGTTCAGACTGGTTTCAAGGCCTTAATTAGCCTGGTAGTGCTGGAATGTTACCAATAGCATTTCTATTTTCTTGGAGGAAATTACACAGTCCAAAAAAAACATGAGTATTTATTAATGTTGTATACATAGCGCACACTTGAGATTAGGCAAGACAAAACATATTTTTAATAGACATATGTTATGATAATGTTATGATAAAACATTATCATAATATTATCATAACTGATAGGCTCCATCCCAATTCTTCACAAAAACAGTCTAAAAAGTAATTGTCAACACAAATGTCAGGGCATGCTCCAAGTAAATCTTGGCAGAACATTTGGCACATTTGTACAGTAAGAGTAATTCCTCAGAAACTGGATTTCATGGTATTATGTGCTGTCTTAATGGTTAAAAAATATATATTTTATTTCATGGGACCCACATTTTTTTCATGCCTAATGATGTAATTTAACCCTTTTTTCATAATTCAACTCAAGATCTGTTTTCTGAGAAATTGCTGTGCTATACTTTATCCAAGAGAGTGGTTATCTCCCTACATCTCAATAGCAATTTGTCAACTTTAAATTAATATATATGGCAAACTCAATGCTCATATGAGATTTTATTTTGCTACCACACATTGTATTTAAATGTACACTCAACAAAAATATAAATGCAAAATGCAGCAACTTCTAAGATTTTTCTTAGATAGTTCATATGGAAATCAGTCAATTGAAATAAACTCATTAGGCACTCATCTATGGATTTTGCTTGGCTAGATATGCATACAGATATGCATCTTTTGGTCTCAAACTGTTAGTCACAGTTTGTGTAGAAAAACAACATCTGTTTTGCAATCCCACAGTTTTATCAGTTGTCCGTGTGGCTGGTCAAAGACGATCACAGAGCTGAAGAAGCTGGAAGTCCTGGGTCAGACAAATGTTGGAGTTTATTTACTTGAAAAAAATAACATGCAAATATCTGGCATCAGATTTAGTGGACAGGCCAATTGCATGCTCCATCAAAAATGTAGAGATCTAAGGCTTTGGGTTGTGTGATAACAAACGATGTAACCTTAATTCATGCCAGAAAATAAAACTGACAGCAACATCCCTTTTACAGTTTAGGCCTGAACTACATCAATATTTGAACAATACTACAGGCATAAAAGCTTTTAACTTAAGTTAACTTAAGGTTCATTCTGCGAATATTTTTTTAATATGGGGGCACAGCTGTCCAAATCAGTGTTAGGTAATAACTCGAAGTAAGCCCCCAGTATCTGTCATGCCCTGGCTGCGAGCCCCTGGCCATTTTAGGGCAAGACTGTTAGTGAGGCCTCTAGCCCTCTCTATGCCGCTGTGGGCTCCCCAGTCAGAGCAGCTGCATTCAGTTGACTCTGATTGGGGAGCCTACTTAGGTTCAGTTTGCACCACACCCGGTGTGGTTTATTGTTTGTTTGCTTGTCTCAACAGTTCATGGTTTGTCCTTTGTTTGATTCATTTGCAAGCGAATGCTCTACATGTTTATTGTATATCGTTTTATGTTAGTTAGACCTTTCATTTTCCGTTTACAGTCCGTGTAGAGTTTGTTTGTTTGTTTTGGATTAAATATCACCTTTTCTTTATAAAAATGTCTGCGTTTGGTTCCACCCCACTACAAAACTGTGACAGTATCTCTGTTACTACTAGCCAGTCCTGTGAGTGCATCTGATAAATGCTGTGTTTCCAATACATTTTCTTATTTGAAATCATTAGAAAAAATGCAAATAATAACAGAATGCAATAATGTGAAAATGATGTATTTTGGTGTATTTATTTATTTAAAATAGTACAAAGGCAACAAATCACATGTTGACCCAAGAAAACATCTTGAATTTAATCCCAGCAATACATTTCAAAATAGTTAGGACATGGGCATGTTTTCCACTGTGTTGCATCACCTCTTCTTTTACCAACACTCTGTAAGTGTTTGGGAACTGAAGAGACCAAGAGCAGTAGTTTTGAAAGTGAATGTATTCCCATTCTTCCTTGTTATAGGATTTCAGATGCTCAACAGTTCAGAGTGTCCTTTTTTCATAATCCTAAATCCTATTTTTTTCAATGGATGACAGGGTTGCAGGCAGGCCACGTTAGCACAGTTACTCTTACTATACACCATGATGTTGTAATATGTGCAGAATGTGGTTTGACAGGGCCTTCACTGAAAAGAATGTAGAATAAATGGCAGCATATATTAATGCCTTCACAGATGATCAAGTCATCCATACAATGTGCACTAATGCACCGGCTTTTGAACTGTGCATTGATAAGAAGCCGGATGTTTTCTCTCCTCTTTAGTCTGCAAAGTGCTGAGTGAATATGCATTCACCCCCTTTACTGTGAAACCCCTAACAAAGATCTGGTGTAACCAATTGCGTTCACAAATCACATTTGCAAGTTACATAATTAGTAAATAGGGTCCACCAGTCTGCATTTTATTCTCAGTACAAATAAACCTGTTCTGTGAAGGCCTCAGAGTTTGTTAGAGAGCATTACTGTACAAACAGCAGCATGAAGACCACGAAGCTCATCAAACAGATTAGGGATAAAGTTGTGGAGAAGTATAAAGCAGGACTAGGTTATAGAACAATATATCTCACGCTTTGAACATCTCACGGAGCACCATAAAATACATCATCAGAAAATGGAAAGAATATGGCACAACCGCAAACCTACCAAGACAAGGCCATCCACCCAAACCTACCAAGACAAGGCCGTCCACCCAAACCTACCAAGACAAGGCCGTCCACCCAAACCTACCAAGACAAGGCCGTCCACCCAAACCTACCAAGACAAGGCCGTCCACCCAAATCTACCAACACAAGGCCATCCACCCAAACATACCAAAACAAGGCCATCCATCCAAACAAGGCCATCCACCCAAATCTATCAAGACAAGGCCGTCCACCCAAACCTACCAAGACAAGGCCGCCCACCCAAACCTACCAAGACTAGGCCGTCCACCCAAACCTACCAAGACAAGGCCATCCACCCAAATCTATCAAGACACGGCTGTCCACCTAAACGAGACAATTAATAATTGAAGCAACCAAGAGGCCCATGGGAACTCTGGAGGAGCTGCAAAGATCAACAGCTGGGGTGGGAGAATCTGTCCACAGGACAACTATTATTTGTGTACTCCACAAATCTGGCCTTTTTGGAAGAGTAGCAAGAAGAAAGCCATTGTTGAAATTGAGCCACAAGAAATTCCGTTTAGAGTTTGCCACAAGCCATGTGCCACACAGCTAACATGTGGAAGAAGGTGCTTTGGTCAGATGTTCAAAACGCTATGTGTGGCGAAAGCCCAAACTGCCCATCACCCTGAGCATACCATCCCCACAGTGAAACACGTGGGTGGTAGCATCATGCTGCATCAAACGTGTGTTCTAAGGTTGTCTCATTATACTGCACAATAATGAGAAAATATAAATGTTCACCTTTCACCTACGGTTCCGGGCATCAGTTGATATCAGATATGTAAATGAATAGTATTTGCATAACTTCAAACTAGTAGTTTTTATTAATCACAATGTCTAAATCAATCTCCTTTTCCTCTGTGTGATTAGGGTGGTTCATGACAGAGATTGGATGATGGGTGAAACCCATTCTCTAGACAGAAGATCTGGCTTCACTTCTCACATGAATAACTGTTAAAGGCCCACTTGTAAACCCATGTTACCGTAACCTGTAATTAGTGCTAACATTTTACAGAGTAATGACCAGTGTTCTTTACATTTGAAACTAAATATTGACCGATAGTCATCCTTATTAATCAATGTTTGTACGCAATAAACCATATGAATTTATGAGATTCTCAGTCTGCCACAATCAACTTTTTGTATTTAGATGCTGGTTTTTAAATACACTCGAACACCAAAAGTGATATTGAAAAACCACTTTGAGTGTATTCGGTACATCCATTCTGTTTTGAAATGAGTTCTATGTATCATATGACTTACAGTAGTCTATATTTTGAAAACACACTTCTGGACACTAGACCTTAGGATGGGTGTGCTACACTTGCCTGGTCTACTACTTAGTTTTACCAACTTTTTGGTATTCAAACCCATTTTTATTACTTACATAATGTAAGACTGCATGGATTCGAATAAATGTTAGAATGTTCGAAATAAAATCACCCGCTCTTTTTGTGTGACAATAGATTAATCCATTAAAGTAGAGTTAGTACTTGACAAGATCAAGGGCTTTTGTTATTCATAAAGAGTTGTTAATATCAGATAAGACTGAAGTAAACAATAATCTATCAGATGCATTAACGAAAAGAGAACAGTAATTAAAAATAATAAAAAAATTGAAAATTGCAATGCGTCAAAGCACTTCTTTCTATTGTTTGATAACAATAGGGACATGAGTATGAGGGACATACTAATATTACTTAACACAGAGCCATACAAAAGATTCCAGTTTAATTATTATAATCAAGGTCTATTCCAGGAATTATTTTATGTGAATAGGCTAAGACTAAAGATTGGAAGCTTTTGGATGTGTGTCAAGCCAGTATGAATAAAGACCATCCTTTCCTTTTAATTGATTGTACAGTAGAATATACATTTGCAAGTCTTAGGCACATTTCAAATTGAAGAAAATGCCTTAATTGTCTTGCATGTGTTTCTTTGTGTTGAAATTCCTTCACGATAGCTTGAGCACTTTTGTCCAACCAGAATTCACTTTTTAAAACTAGCAGGCCTCTGAAAACCGCAAATACATGACAATCAACTAATAGTATTCAATTGTACAAGTTATTATCTCATGAAATATATATATATATATATATATATTTCAATTAATCATTAGACATTAACCTGAAAAATGCTAAATATGAATATATCCGATCATGGTTACCACCATGAGCTGCATCAGCTTGCGTTAATGAAGCAAATCCTGCTGTTGCCAATGTGGCAAACGTTATTACCTGTGGTGGGATTAACAGCGACCGGGTGGAGCTGTGTGCTAACAACCCACCTGCACCTGCAGAGCCAAACCAAAGGGATCCCTGCCTTGGTCCAAAGAACGCTCTTCAGAATATATCTTCTGGGATCAACCCATTACTGATTTCCCAGGAAAGGTCACAAAAAAAGATAACATGCCAGTGCGTACATTTCTAAGAATATAGTGTTCGTTATGATCCAGAATTTAGTTTTCCTTCATTTAAACCAATGGTCTTATATTTATTTAGCTACAGTGCATCCGGAAAGTATTCACAGCGCTTCTTTTTTTCCACGTTTTGTTATGTTACAGCCGTATTCCAAAATGGATTCAATTCATTTTTTCTTAAAAAATTCTACACACAATACCCCATACTGACAGTAAAAGTAAAAAAGTTTTGTATTTTTAATAGATTTGCAAAAATTTGGAACAAAATATAAACATGTACATAAGTATTCACAGCCTTTGCTCAATACTTTGAGGCACCTTTGGCAGCAATTACAATTACCGCAAGTCCTTTCAAGTATGATGCTACAAGCTTGGCAAACATTTTTGGGCAGTTTCTCCCATTCTTCTTTGCAGGACCTCTCAAACGCTATCAGGTTGGATGGGGAGCGTTGGTGCACGGCCATTTTCAGATATTTCCAGAGATGTTCAATCGGGTTCAAGTCTGGGCTTTGGCTAGGCCACTCAAAGCCACTCCCATGTTATCTTGGCTGTGAGCTTAGGGTTGTTGTCCTGTCGGAAGATGAACCTTGGCTCCAGTCTGAGGTCCATTGCGCTCTGTGGCAGGTTTCCATAAAGAATGTCTCTATTCATTGCTGCATGAATTTTTCCCTTGATTAAATCGGCATGATGCTGACACCACCAAGCTTCACTGTAGGGATGGTTTTGGCCAGGTGATGAGTGGTGCCAGGTTTCCTCCAGACATGGCGGATGGCCTTCAGGCCAAAGAGTTCAATCTTTGTTTCATCAGACCAGAGACTTTGGTTTCTTATGGTCTGAGAGTCTCTCAGGTGCCTTTTGGCAAACTCCAGATGGGCTTTGAGGATTGGCTTCCGTCTGACCACTCTACCATACAGGCCTGATTGGTGGAATGCTGCAGAGATGGTTGTCCTTCCGGAAGGTTCTCCTCTCTTCACAGAGCAACACTGGAGTTCTGTCAGGGTGACCATCGGGTTCTAGTTTACCTCCCTGACTAAGACCAACTATAGGAAGAGTCCTGGTGGTTCCAAACAACTTCCATTTACGGATAATGGAGGCTTCTATGCTCACTGGAATGTTTTCTGCTCACTGGAATGTTTTCTGCCCCCTTCCCCAGCTTTGATACAATCCTGTCTCTGTAATCTACAGACAAATCCTCAGACTTCATGGCTTGGTTTGTGCACTGTCAACCGTGGGATCTTATATAGACAGGTGTGTGCCTTTCCAAATCATGTTCAACTGAATTAGCCACAGGTAGACTCCAATCAAGTTGAAGAAACATCTCAAGGATGATCAGTGGAAACAGAATGCACCTGAGCTAAATTTTAAGTGGCATGGCAAAAGCTATGAATACTTATAGCTTTGCAAACATTTAATGTTTTTATCGTGGAGTATTGTGTATAATACTTTCCGGATGCACTGTTTGAATATGGGCTGAATACGGTTGAATACGGTTGAACTATCATGAAAATACTTGTTGTATACTTGCAGAAGAGGTTCACATTGAAGCGAGTGGTTTACATTAGATAAAAATGTTTTTTACTTTGACAAGATTTACTAAATTACATTTTGAATGTTTTGTAAAGAGTTTACTTTTCTTTGCAAAAAGTTGCTTAACATTGGCATTGTGTGAGAAAAGGGATAAAATGTATCCCAAGTATCTTAGCAATCGAGAAAAACAGTAACTCTGTAATGTCTTACAAGGATTGGACCAATATGCAGTTAAGCGTTTACAGATAGGTTTTATTTCACCTATATAAAGCGCTGCGATAGCGCAGTCAAACTCTTCCAGAGTAATAAGTAGAACAGAGAATATGTTCTCTCTTAGCACATCCGTGCAGACAAGCAACAGTAAGACAATAACGAACGCAGAGACAAGACACAG